>JAKSZP010014912.1:0-73398 GCA_022478985.1 Massospora cicadina | reverse complement strand
CAATGGAATGCCTGACGTTATCCATGTACAACACTCCCAGGCCCATATGCGCCAATTCTGATAGCATAGGCTGAACGCACAGGCAAAAAAAATCTGTTTGTTTAATTTGTAATTGAAAAATTTGGCAGAAAGTCAGAGAATCACAACTTTCAGACCTCGAGGTGTCCGTGTCCACCAGGTACAAGCACAAAGGGTGGATCTTTTCCAGTCAGAGGCAACTGTAATAATGCTGATTTTCTCCAACTGTCAGGAAAAATAGGAAACTGCGGTGCAGCTAACAATAGCTAACTCCCACAGCTGGCGACCACTGTCCCCACATTAGAAAAGATCCACATGGAAAAAGCTCGTGCACATAAAGTTAAAAGGTTGGTCAACTAATGTAAGGAGAGTGTCTATAACTCTCCTGTTCCCAGCGTGGCAGTATGCGGTGCACCAGGCCAACACCAGGGGACTAGCCCTTAGTGCCAAAGTGATTAGAGCCCAGCAGAGGGTGCTGGAGCAATAATAACTTAGGCATAAAAATGGAAATTCATAATAAAAACCCCAGTAAAGGCGACGCGGTGCACATATCAAAAGGGGTCCAGCGACTCAGGTTGGAGGGAACCTGGGTGAACAAATGGTGCACGAGGGGAGAGCTTCAAGGTACTTGCAATGGCAAGGGTAATGGAGCGTGAGACCTCCTTGGAGAGGTTTGCGCAAAGGAGTGTTTGGAGTATCATAAAATTCAAAAATAATGTAAATGGGGAAAAGGTTTATTTGGGAAGTCGACCAACAATAAATGTTGGTCAGGGAAAACATATTTAAGCTCAAACAGGGAAATAGGGGTCATGCTGCAGTGGGCCCAAGCACCAACTCGCCAATAGGGCCACACTGCTGTCTGAGTTGGTTGAATAGGCCAAAACTGACTTCACTCAAGTGATCTATTGAAGTTGGATTTGACCTGAGCGCGTTATTTTGAAAAAGGAATGGGTTTTGAAACCCCACTCCTCATAAACTGAATTGAACCATCTGCGTTCATTTGGCAGATTGTTCATTTTAACGCCTGGCTTGATGTCAGGGGCTGGGTGTTTGGCACACCACTAGTCCCAACCTGGGCATATTTTGCCCAAACCCAGAGTTGTTCTAGGGTGTGCCTCAGGCCAGGAAGGGCCTGCAGCTTCACCCTCTGGGCCTCCTGGCGCCCAGCCTTATCTTTGGGGTTGGTCCCCACTATTATGTCATGTGCACATGACACCTTGCAACTATAATATATGATATACAAGAAACACACTATGCTAACAAAAGACCTGGATTCCATCTTAGATACTCAAGAACCCAAGATAGCATTCAAAATCTATAAGGCACTTTTATTTAACAAGGCAGGAGAAAGAGTTACTGATGTAAAGATGTGGTAAATACCAGTCAATGAACATGAAGCCTACACCAAGGGTTAAACTGAGGACAGATACATTAAGATCCATGGGTGTACCCAATGTGCGTTAGCTTTTCTGTGGTGACAGATGTTGTGGAAAGGCTTGAGTTTCAATTGTACTAGTTGGCTATTGTGGTGATTCTAAAGCCTCATAATCTTAATAAAACTTTTTCTCTCTTTTAAACATTTGCCCTCATAGCTGAACAAGAAGAATGTTTTAGGTTGAGTTCAGCCAAAAAAGGGAAATATCAGCCATTTGAGATTATCCAAGGGCTAAGAGTAATTTCCACAATACTAAAATTAATGCTATCAAAAATATCAGCCAAAAGTCCCTGGCTGACTCTCAGTGGAACCCCATTAATTGGGGTAACATGAGTTCAAAACCTCTATGGGCACCAAACGTAAGATCCCCCAGTCAAATTACTCTCACCTCACCATGGACTTTGGGGCTACCATTGGAGTGCATTCCTCAACCACAATGAAGTTTTCCAATGCACCTGCGTGGGGACCCCCCTTTTATAGTCTTGGCGGGGGTCCTCCAAGGTGCAAGAAATTTCTCAGGTGGTGATTGGCTCAAGTTTATAAAAGCGTTACCTCATGGGTACGTTCTGGCTGATCACATTTCCTCTTCTTTTGCTCCTCTGCCCTGAAGCAAGTTCCCAAGTTGTGATATGCTATTCCTGAATATTACCTAAATTGGAAGTATTGAGGCTATTCCAAACTTATCCCCGAATTCCCTCTGACCTCCAAAAGTAGTATAAATACTAATAGCTGAAAATTGGAAAGGGGCAAACCTCATTTTAACCCCCGCACTCACATTAAATTTATAATACACCAAATCTTTATATTTACCTGTTTTTGTTTTTATTAAATCCTTTGTGGGATCCAGCGGCGTAGCACCAAGCAAGCATACCTGAGCTGGATTCCTACACTCTCAAACTGACCTGTTTTCAATTGTTCTTTTCAACTTACAAGGTATTTCCACTAATGGGACCATCTAGTACTAAAAAAAAGGTATTTCCACCAAACCAATCTATTCATAGGAATATTGTCAAGATTATCAGAACTGTTTTCAGGTGATTAGACACCAGCACTGGTTTTAAAAATGGGTATATTCGAATTTGCAGTTTGAGGTATAAGAATAGGGTTCTAAACCCCTTTCATACTCACACCTGTATCTTCAAGTATAGAATGACTAAGGAAACTTCTACCATCAAGACTTTCATAAATAATGTAACCCACCATTTCCTTATTAAAAGAACTCAGGGGTGAAATTTTGTACTTTTAGTTTATATATAAAAAAGAGATATTTTAAATTTGGTTACTGAAACAGGAATAAAAATAACCCAGAAATCTTCACAAGGTATGACGGACTTGTGGGAGCAAAGCATCTGAAGGCAGGCCTTTTTAATCTTTCTAGCTTGGATGATAGAGTTGAAGTAAATGTAACTTGGCTAAATAGAGGCCAGAGATTCTGAAAAAGAATGAGTGATTTGAAATTTGGCTAGATAGAGGAATGAGGTTCTGAATATTATATAAGTTATTTATGGACTTAACTACACTGATTATAGGTCCCAAAATAAATAGTTGATAAATAGGGATTGAACTAACACTTAATTCAGTGGTCCCAAAAATGAGCATTACTAAATGTGCCTTAACAATAAAGGCAAAAGTGTAAGGTAAGTATATCAAGCATATGACTAGCAATTTTAATAGTGCTAGGAGATAAGGGTAAGATTGAATGATAAGATAGGTAGAAATTGCCTAAGCTTTCAAATAAAGATATTTAAAGGCAATTTATTATAGTATAACTGCCTTGGAATTTCTCAATATTGATTATAATTTTTTAGTGCTGTATAATATAAAGTTGATGATAATTTTAGGCTTTCAGAAGCTTTTCTTTCTGATTACTATCACTTATTAGTAACTTTTCTTTCTCGTTGCAAAAAGTTTTGCAACCTATTCAATTCAAGACTCAATCTAGTTTGATAATCTCATAGAGGAGATTAGTCTGCGCCCATGTCTGGGAGCAGTTGGGCAAGCAAGGCAAGAGGAGCAGGAGGAAGGCCCACAGCCTCTAACATTTGAAAACGCCCAGAGAATCCGGAGGAATAGAAAAAATCTCAAAAAACTGGCAGTCACAATTTCCCTAGAGATACTCGCGTGGCAAGCATAATGCAACCAGTACATCAGCACGCCACACTCCCAGCCACTTTTGTCGGTGGAATTCAGAGTCTGTGTGTATCTGGACATCCAAAAAACGGCCTTATGGGAAAAATTTTGTAAAGATGTACACAAAATTTTCCCAACTGTGGCGTACGTTGCACCTCACTCCATGTCACACAGTTGGCTGGACCTGGGTTTCAAAAGCAAAATAGCAGCAGATGAGGCTGCAGCAGTGCGCATAGTGGTCGACCTCCCCAAAGGGCAATGGGTCATTGAAACCAAACGCACCAGATGGACAAAATCAAACCAAATTTTCCTCACGTTTGACTTTTTGCCTACTACGGTAAAATGTGACATTTTGGAGCAGCACCTGAAAGATGGTCTCGCCATATATGGCGAAATACAATATTTCAAAATGCAACGCTTCACTCTGATGCCACACCTGTGCACCGGCAAAGCCATCGCAGTTCTGACCCCAACTGAGGAGATCGCGAAGGACCTAACCCAGATCCCGCACTCCACCTTTATTGACATTGCAGGGCATACCACCCACCCATTTTGGGTAACCGTGGACAGCGCGCCCCCCATTTTCACCCACTGTGACGCGTTTGGCCATAAGGCGCATGAATGCCCCATCAAGGAGGGCGTCACATTCCAAGAGCACCCCTCGGCGGCCATGGCTAGCAGAGAGGCGCACTATGAACCAACCGCAAGCACCAAGGAGGCTTTCCCATGGGGAGCACAAGGCTGCTACCTATTGGTAAAGCCCATCTCCCCGCAGGAGTGGAAGAGGACCAAGCAGGCCCATAGGGCCATGGCCAAGGAAGCGGCCAAGGCCACCACCGCCATCCCACACTCACAATGCCAGGAGGACATGGAGACCTTTGCGGTGGAAGCAACTTGGGAATCCATCATCCAATCAAATTGGGAAGCCCATACTGAGTGGGCCACTCAATCTGAGGATCCAATGGGAGATTTGATCTCACCCAATCGCTGCACCCAAGCTCCAGTCAAAACCAACTTGGGACCTATCCCAATTGAAAATTTTTTTTTTTCTCCACTTGACGGTGCACTGAACTTATCTGCACCGCAAAAAATTCGTCTGATGTTAAGAAAATAAAAAGCAAAGGCCAAAGCCAACGCGAAACTTTCTGCTAAAATCAACAAAACTACTGATAGCGTTGCTGCAAACACCTGTGCTGCTGTGAAGGCCCATGGGGATCTAGAGGAGGCTAGTGGGCCCGGGTGCCCACCCCTCACACCTAAGGTGCAATGGGGGAAACCTTCACTCTATGGATGCTGAATATTGCTGGACTCAAGGCCTCCCCATCCCAGGCTAGGAAACTGAGTTTTTTACAACACAATTTACCCGTGGATATTCTGGCCATCCAGGAGTCCCACTGTCCACGAGGTTCCAAGGAAGCTTGGAAAACAATGTTCCTCCCATCCCTATCCTATTGGTCGAAGCACTGTGGGGTGCTAATTCAGAAAAATAATTTTTTTAAATTCATATCCTTAGAAACATTCCTAAATGGCTGAGTGCTCATCGTCACCTTCTCATGGGCTGACGTTGCACACACAATCGTCAAAATTTATGCCCCAAATGGTGCACATGAGCATTGGGAATTTTTCTCATTGGTCAAATCCCTCCTGCTACCCCCTGATTCTTTCCTAGTTGGTGACATGAACTGTTGGCTAACCTCACCAACGGACTGGTGGCTGCCCTCACCCCATGCCCCACAGGGTCACATAGAACTACGCGTTCTAAAAGCCACCCCATGGGTTAATGGATGCACTGCCATGACATGCCCCACTGCTCAAAAACATGATGTGTCCCCACATCCACAACGGCCAATTAAGGTCCATGACCCGCATTGACCTTATTCTAACGCCGTCGAAATTCCAACCCCACATCTCCCACTTCAAAACAACGAAAATGGAATTCTCCAACCACCAACTGGTCTTGATAATATACAACTTACCCGTCACAGTTGCAAAGGCCCCACATTGGTGCAGAATCCGCCCCCCGAGCTCGCATCACCAGAATTTCCACATGGGTGGAAGAGGCAACTTTGGCGAAATTGTTTGTTGTACCATTTTGTGCAGACCCCATTTCCACATGGATAACTTTCAAAGAGGACACCATCTGCCACTATCGCCATCTCTCCTCCAGATGCTCACGAGCCACATTGGCGGTTATCTTGCGCGCTCTGGTGGAATTGGCCCACTTGGAGTCCAACATTCCAGCCACAGGATACAGCCCTGCATGGGGCTGGAAGTGGGCGGAGGCAGCCGCCCACCTCAACACACTCAAAAAGCAACACAAACATTGGGTTGTGTCCAATACAGGGCCACACACATCACTAAAGGTGACAAGTGCACCGCATACTTCTTTAAAAAATTTTCACACCACGCCAGAGCGTGGCCTGCACAAAGGTGCGAAGATCGGATAATTCCATTGTGGACACACCAGCTGAAGTGGCAATTGAAATGCAAAAATATTTCTCCGACTTATACTGAGCTGAACAAATTCAGCCAGCCAAAATAGTGAAATTTCTCAACCGAGCTCATATCTGCACCATTTTCTGATACCCAGAAATAATGAATTTAATTACTCTGAACAAATTATGGACAGCCATCCATGGTGCGCCAAACCGAAAATGCCCAGGCCCAGATGGCATTCCATATGAGCTTTACAAAAAATATTTCAAATATCTATCCCCATTGCTGCTAGCCTCACTTAACCAAAGCCTGTTGGAAACGCGCCTCCTACCAGGAGGACATGAGGCCTTTACTGTAACACTCTTCAAGAAAGGGGATAAGCTTGACTTAGCCAACTGGCGCCCCATTTCTCTAACAAACAGACACCAAAATTTTAACAAAAATCATGGCTAACCGTTTAGGGACTGTATCATCTGCCACCATCTCCCCAGAACAATTCAGTTTCATCCTAGAAGGTCGATTTGGGATAATATGCACTCTGTGGCTAATGCATGTCAGTCCACAGCCTCTGGGGCACTGGTATTCTTGGACCAACAAAAGGCCTATGATAGAGAAAACTGGAAATACCTTAGGGCCTGCCTCCATCAATTCCGCCTACCCCCACTTCATAAACTGGGTGATGCTGCTCACGAAGTCTGCGAAAATGGCAGTGCATGGCCCAGGCTTCCTAACGGAAATAGTCCGCCCTCAAAGGGGCCTGCGACAAGGGGACCCCCTCAGCCCACTCTTATACAACTTCAGCCTTGACCCACTACTGCGAAATGTGAATGCCCAACTCACTGGGGTCCATGTGCCAGGCCAAACCCCAGTCAAGATGATGGCATTTGCAGATGATTGCGTGGTGGGGGTGTCTAATAACAAAGATGCACGCGCGCTTGAAGCCCACATCCAGGAATATTCCCAGGTAAGCAACGTGGCACTGAACGCCTCCAAAACTGAAATCATCCTCCTTGGTCGGTTTCAGAACTGCTGGGCCCCAGCAATTAGTTCCCAACCCGGCCCATCTGCTCGCCCACGTCCACGCCTTACCAACTCAACACACACCGCTCCACAGGTGTTCCCCTTCATGCCACGTCCTACCATAGGGCCAGTGCGCCATCTGGGCGTGTGGATAGAGGCAGGCGGGTATGCATCAGCAGTAATGGAATGCCATATGCTGGACAACGTGATGAAGCGAATCGCCTCTCTCAGAGCCCACCCTAATACCCTCACTGGCAGGGTTATTCTTGCCAACTCTATGCTCCTATCCAAAGTCTGGTTCGGAGCCCACGCCATCCCCTTCTCACCAAGTTTCTTCAAATCCCTGTATGCTTTGCTGCAAGGATGGCTTTGGTCAGGCCGCCCTCCACCAGTATGGCTAGAGGTCATGTTTGGCCCTCATCATCAAGGTGGCATGGGCCTGCTTGACTTCAAAGCCCATGCTGCCAAAATCCTGGGCACTTGGATTGCGGCCATCACCGCTCCTACACTCCCATCCCAACACTGGTCCCACGCGGCCCGCTCCAACTTCTCCTGAGCCTTGGGCCTCAACAATCCATCAAACCCCCACTCCCTGATGAAATACCTCGCATCACACACATCGGCCACAGGTCCTCACGGGACTAAAACCCACTACAAACGAATCCTACTCTCCATGCAAAGCGCAGAGTGGAGAATTCGTATTAGTGGACATACAACTTGAAGAGGCCGCCCCTCTCCTCAGTTCACACAAGAGGTACAGGGGCTACCCATCCATGATGGCGTGATCCCCATTTGACCCCATGTCCTATCCAGGGTGGACTACCTGGACATGATGGACATCCCTTACTCCACTGAGACCCAAAAGACTATCTGGAAATACGCACACCATCCTCTGTTGCAGCCTCAAGTCCACTCCCATGTGTGGCGCTGCCTGAGGCGGGTGTCTCGTACAGCTGAGCGCTCTAACGCTTTACACTCATCCTGTGTCGTGTGTGGCCAGTATGGAACGCTGTTCCACCGCCTGGAGAAGTGCCCCACCTCTAAAGTGATATGGCGCGAAGTCCAACGTCTGCTGGGCCAGGATCAAACGCATCCCTTCAGTCTGTCAAGAGATATGTTTGCTTCATCAATGGCCTCCCCCTCCCACCCTCCCTCCGTGCTCTGGTGGTTGCAATCGCCATGTGGACTATCCACACGATTGTATTGGACGCCATCGCTGGCTTCATCCCCACCCTCCCAGAAGCTGTCCACATATTACGGTCTCATTTGGTGGACCACTTTCAAGCGTGGATGTATGGATATCTCCCACTGCATCACCGACAGCTGGTCTCCTCCAAGTTCCCAATCTGGTTCATCAAATCAGACCCCTTCCTCCACACGTGCTCAATAGTGGCTACGGCCCCTTCACACGTTCCCTCCCCCTCCCCATAAGTGGCGTACCCGCTGGCAACAAGAGATAGCATCGCTTCTCTGGGGTGCCTCCCCTGGTACTAAGTTTATCTTTCCTGAGTCCTATTCAGAAGTGTCCGTCCCATGGTCGGCCTTCCCCACAATAAATTAAACTATCACTTATTAGAAAAAATTCAATTCAAAACAGAACAATTTGATAATCAATACCAGGTGAGATGAGCACATTTAATAAACAAGGACAGAGTTGGGTGAATGCAGTAAAGGGTAGTGGACCTGTATCTGCACTTCCCAAAGGCACCAAGTGCACAGGAGTAAACAAGAACTAAAGCAAAAATAAAAATCTGAGGTAATACACCCTGCAGGTTTCATGGAATTTTTTTTAAAATACTGCAGCTACATGGAAGTGACCACTATCAACCGCTATTGTTGGTTGAACGCAGGAGACATGTGTTTTTGGGCACAGAGGCACCAGCAATGTGGAAAAAGTTTGGCAAAGCCCAACCAAATTTATTCCCATAAGCTGTGTACATGACAACCTATACAATCCGCTGTGATTGAGCAGATCTTGGGTTTGAGACAGCAGAGGAAGCAAATGAAGCCACAAATGTCAGAGTGGTGATTGACCTTCCCAACGGCCAACGTTTGGTATTGACCAAACGCACAAGTTGAACAGAATCCAAATATATTTTTATAGTTTTTGACTACCTTCTGACTACATTGGCATGCACAGTAGTTAAACAAAATCTCTGAGAAGGATTGGAATCCTATAGAGAAATGAAACAATTCAAGATGTAAAGGTCCCAGTTGATGCTGACCCTTAGCACAGGGAAGGCAATAGCAATAATTTCCCCAAACCTGGAAGTATAGAGGATCTCACAAAAATCCTTCACATCACCACTAATAGAATTGATGGGAAAAAACCACAATTATTCCACGCTACAGTGGAGAGTGCGCCACCTATATACAACCACTGTCAGGTCTTTGGGCACAAGATTAATGCTTGTCCCATAAAAGAAGGCCTAATAGAAATGAAATTCTGTGAGGAATAAATGGGTGAAGATGACCCAGAGTATGCCAAGATCACTAATACCACACAAGCCTTCAACTGGGGAGAATTTGGACAATATAAACTTATTGCCCAATTTTCCTTAAGGAATGTATTATGACCAAACAGGCTTACAATCTGGCTGCAGCCAAGGCAAAGACATTGGAAAAATCATCCATCTCGCCTGAACAGATTCAGTAAGACATAGAAGAACTAGCAACAATGAGCCAATCAAATTCAACAGAAAACCAAGTGTTATAAAATTGGCAGCATCACTGGATGCGCCAGTAGATTTTGCACAGGGTTTGACCCATTGAGCAATCAAGACCAACGATATGAAGATCATTGTCCACAAAACAACAGAATAAACTTATAAATAAATATGGAGTACTTGTTCTCACAACCTCTATTATTAAATATACTTAATGCCGCGATTTTTTTTATTCCACTTACCCTAAACTCTCTTAACCACCACCTCCTCTCAATCGCACATCTCACTTATATTAAAGCATCTTGGACAATACCACTCTCATAGCTTGGACTATTTAGTTCCACTGATTCTCCTCTTTTCAGCTGGTTATTCTCTAATTCACTATCGCCCTTATTATATATGATTTAATTTGCATTCGTCAAATGTCAACATCATCTTATTTAGAGGCAATCCAATAATAAATCTGTTATATCCAATAAAACCCATTAATCCCAATATTGCCTCATCTTGAGGCTCTTAAATACTCATATCTGATAACATTTTTGGCAGATTCTGACCTAGATGTCCCACGCTTATCATCCAGTCATATCAGAATCATGACATTACCCCCTGCTTGACTGGACGATGAGGCTCCTATTGCTTGTATGGTCAGAGGAACTTTGTGTGTACTCAATTAATGATCTAACCACTTGCGAGATCCTTGATGGTATATACATCAACCCCAGATTTTCTCTATAACTTTGAACGGACCAGTCTAAATACTGTCCAGCTTGTGTTTCTGCCCAAATCCATGCTGGTCATGGAAGAGAACCATATTGTCAGGATTGGGATCCTGAACAATTTCTCAGTTCTTTTAAACTGAGTGTCATTTCCTAATTTTTTAGATACTCAAATTTGATTAATTCAAGTTTGATTAATTTTTTAATTCACTTTATTCAGTTATGATTTGATTTAAAATGGTACATTTGTTCAATTTAATTTGATTCAAAATGAAACATTTGTTCAATTCAATTTGATTCAAATTTAATTAATGTCATCATCCATTTTTAGGAATTTGCTTTAATTATAGTCGCATTGAGGGTCTTTCTATGCACTTTTGGGGTCATATCGACTCTAAAACTGAAGTGCATTGTGCAGTACCCTCAATACAACATTTTATTGCCTTACATCCCTAATCAATTGAGGCAATCTACCCTCAATTCTTATAATATAAATAAACCAGGCTAGCTAATAGTAATCTTAAGCTAGCATAAAGGATTTTATACAATTTGATCTTTATTATCTTATATATTAGTTATAATTATTTGGAATCTAGTACTTTTATTACAGTTCTTCCTATCCAGTCTGCTGGTAAATATTGTGATGCCAACTGCCCAGGCCCACTTGCCACCTCCAAACCAGAACCCATTATTGAACTTCATATTAAATAACTTGCTAAAGGGAGAACTTTTCACCAAGACCTCAAACATTCCACCTTTCATGTACCACTATGAACCCCTTTTCCTTCTAGGGTATATAGTGGTGTACATGATTCTCAATCATCTCAGAAATCATTTAAACGTTACTCTCTTATTGCTCACCTTTCACAGGTCCTCATGGTGGGAGTACCGGTGACCACAAACCTAACTGGATTTAATTTAAAGTCCTTTTTACTCCATATCATAATGAAAGCCACCCCAAGCTGGTGCCTTACAATATGCTAGCTTCCATACTGGGCTGGTTCATTCAGGACAGTTCAGGCGGTTCAGTGGTAACCCCTATCAGTATACTATTAAACGTTGACACATTGTTTGGGGCTGTGTTTCTTACAGGCCTCATAATATACCACATAGCAAGAATAGCAGCTCAGCAACGTTACCAACCAACTTATGGTGAACCCAATCATTCCTGCCAGGTTCACACAGTAGTAATGAACCAGGTGTCAGCAATGCAACCCACAAGTAGTGAGCATCAAGAAATTCTGAATATTCTCTCATTTTCAGAATCAGAATTTGAAGCTGAAACAAGGAAGTTTGCAGCAGATGTAATGAAAGTCAATCATGTAGCTAAGCAGCTAATTGGAAAACCCCGCCAGTGGTTCGCCAAGGAAAATTTGAGGGACCATGATTTGTGACACAACTACCCACATTTTTGTCAGGAACTACTTTTTCAAGTGAGTTCAATGACTAACATACTAGAAAAGCTTTAACAGATGTATGAGCTTCAACTAGGCTCTGACAAAATAAGGCCCTATTGTGACAAATTTACCAGTCTAAAGAAATAACTAAACATGGATGACACAGAAGCATGCTTCTTGATCCATGAGAAATTGGCCCATAATATAAGGAATTCCTGGCCCATCATCAGTTGCCAAAAATTTATAATGACCTAATAAAGTAATTGTGCTTATGGGGGCATAAGTTTGAACAGTTACCCAAGGATTTGCAACTCTATGATAGAACAGGAAGACAAGACAAGAATTCCACAGTGGGAGTACGTCAAAATAAGGAACTTTTTCTAGAACTATGCCTAAAGAAGGAGGAGGATTTAAACTTAAACCTGAGGAAAAGAAACGTTGAATTCAGGAGGGAAGTTGACTATACTGTGGAGACAAGGGTCATATTGTTGTTGCATGTTCTAAAATTCGTCCACCATCTACCAATTTAACAAGTGAGCAAAATTCTACAAAATTAGCAAGTATTAGTAATGATAATAAAGTTTCATCTCAACTCTACGCTACTATTCAAATACACTTGTCCAATAGGGGCCAAGAAGTTGCAACCTGGGCCTTACTGGACACTTGGGCCATGGCCAATTTCATGGACAACAGAATTTTTAAGGCATTATGAGGGGTCTCCTCTCATAAGGAGAAGGCCAAATTAGCTGATGGAACAGTATTGGATGTTCAAGTGGCAGAATATCCCTTCAACGTCAACATTGAAGGATGCAGATTCAGTCAGAAATTTTCAGTAATGGACAAGATAACCTGCCCAGTGGTACTTGGTTTTCCATGGTGGCAGGAAGCCCTTGTAATATCAACTGGGACATTTTAACTGCCAACTTCAACCAGGGAGGAGTTTCAAGTTCAGTAAAGTTACAGACAGGGACTGACTCAATTAGACAACCCTGGATACGCTCCATTGAGCCACGTGAAAACAATCAGAAAATAACAAACCTACCCAAGAAGCTACAAGGCTACCAGGATGTATTCAGTGAGGAGAATTGTAAGACCCTGCCACCACGCCGTGATTGTAATTTGAAAATTGAAATCCTACCAGGGAAAATGCCTAGTTGGGGAAAGTTTTTTCTACAACTCACCAACAAGGTTTATTATTGAAACAATATCTCAAAGAAAACTTAGACAATAATTTCATGAGATGGATAAACTCACCATGCTATTCTCCTATTTTTTTGTCAAGAAACGAGATGGAGGCTTGAGACCTTGTGTGGATTACTTTAATCTAAACTCAATCACAGTGAAAAATAGATATCTAGTCCCATCAGCAGAACAATTAACTGATAGTTTAACAGGGGCTCAGATTTTCACCAAATTGGATTTAAGGAATGCATACAATCAAGTCAGAATTGCAGAATGACATGAATGGAAGACAGCTGTTAGGACACCCTTTGGACTTTATGAATATCTGGTAATGCATTTTGGGCTATGTAATGCCCCAGCAGCCTTTCAAGCCTTGATGACAGAAGTACTGTTCCTCATATTGAATGAATCCGTTGTAGTCTACTTGGATAATATTCTCATATATTCTAATGATATGAGGACCCATGTAGAACATGTGGAGGCAGTGCTTCAGAGACTCAGGAAGTACAAATTGTATGTCAAGTCAGAAAAATGTGAGTTTTTCTGCAAAGAAATAGACTTCTTTGGGTATGCAATCCAAGAAGGGGTTTTTCCTTTTCGCCTAGCAAGGTATCAGCAGTCACAGATTGGCCTCGCCCTACAACAAGAACTAAGTTGCGCTCCTTCCTTGGGCTTGCAAACTTCTGCAGAAAATCAATTCAAAACTTTTCAGCAATTGCCCTTCCCTTGACAGACCTTACTTCAGACTCAGTACTTTATATTTGGACTCAAAAGGCTCAAGAGTCTTTTGAAGCCTTAAAGGAAGCCTTCACTGCAGCTCCAGTTCTTATCAGACCAGATCCAAACAAGCAATTTTTTCTTGAGACAGATGCATCAGATTTTGCCTATAATGCAGTTCTGTTTCAGGAGGGGGAAGATAGCAAACCCCTCCTGTGGCCTTCTTTTCTCAAAAGATGTTGGATACAGAAAGAAACTACAAGATCTATAATAAAGAACTTTTAGCCATTATCAAGGCTATGGAACACTGGAGACGATACCCTGAAAGGAGTAAATACTCTGTAATTATTAGAACGGATCATAAAAACCTTCTATATTTCAAAGAAAGCCGTAAGATCAGTCAGTGACATGCACGATGGGCTTTAGACTTAGCCAAATATGATTTCTACATTGACTTCAAGCCAGGAAGATTTAATACTGTTCCAGATGCACTTAGCAGAAGATAGGACCATAGTGAAAATGATGATGTATATTTGAAGTATAATACTAAACCTGTGATTGAACCAGACAGATATTTGTTTTCTTTTCTAGCCATGCAACAGGCAGAGACTTACTTGGAAAACCAAGTAAAGGAAGCACAAAGGAAGGACCCCAGGTACCAAGAGATGCTAAAAGGAGACTATCTTCCTGGACTCCCTCATGCACTGGTGATCAAGGACCAAGCAATATACCTCCAACGTGCATTATGGGTCCCAGATGTACTATCTCAAATTGAAGTAATTAAAAGCTTCCATGAAAGTTCATCTGCAGGTCATGAGGGTCCAAAGAAAACACTCAAACGGATTCAATATGATTATTGGTGGCCAGGAATGACAAAAGATGTGAAAGATTATGTTCAGGCCTGTCAAAAATGTTCAAGGAACAAAGTATCTACTCAGAAACCATTTGAAAACTTCAACCTTTGCCAATTCCTAGTGGTCCATGGAGAAGCATATCTATGGATTTTCATAACTGACCTACCTATAAGTTATGGATATTCTTCAATATGGGTGGTAGTAGTAGTTTGACTAAAGCTGCTGAGTTTGTCCCATGTTCTGGGGTACCTTCAACTGTGGAGACAGCCAATCTATTCATTAAACACATATAACTCATCATGGCTGTCCTTAAGATATCATCTCTGACAGAGGGTCCTAATTTACATCTAAGTTTTGGAGAGGTTTTGCTGATCTGCTGTGTATTAGACTAAATCTATCAACTGCTTTCCATCCAAAGACAGATGGAAAAACAGAGAGAGTGAATCAGGTCTTAGAGCAATACCTTCGTTACTATGTAAATTCCAGACAAGACAACCGGTCAAGACTTCTTCCAATGGCCCAATTCAATTATAATAGCTCATACCATGCATCAACTAAGATGACCCCTTTCATGGCAAATCATGGGTATGAACCACAGATGATACCAAGTTCCACTCAAGATAGCACAGTACAAGAAGCTCATGAATACGTAAAGAAAATAGGAGATTTACAGCTGGAACTCAAGGATAATCTAGCTAAAGCAATACAGAGCTATAAGGAACAAGATGATAAGAAACGTAGGGATTCTTCTGACTTGAAAAAAGGATCTTATGTATACTTAGACACCAAGAATCTTAGAGTGATGTGGCCCTCAAGAAAGCTGGGTCCAAGAAGAATTGGGCCATTGAAGGTTATAAAGAAAATATCTGATACTTTACCAGATTAATTGCCTTCTGGTTCACAAGCTCACAACACCTTCCATATATCTTTTTTGACCCCTCAGAGATTGCCTACACTTTCCCATCAACAAAAAGGGAAAAAATTCTTACCAATTATTCTAGATAATGTGGAAGAATATGATGTGGAAGAGATACTTAAAGATAGGCTCATCAGAGGGAAGAGACATTTTCTGATCAAATGAAAGGATATCCTATAGAAGAGAGCACTTGGGAGCCAAGAGCCGATTTGAAAAATTGCAGAAAGAAGTAGGAAACATATGAGAAGACAATCTTTAAGGAGAGAGATAGTTTCAGGATTGGGATCCTGAACAATTTCTCAGCTCTTTTAAACTGAGTGTCATTTCCTAATTTTTTAGATATTCAAATTTGATTAATTTGATTTTGATTTATTTTTTAATTCACTTTATTTGATTCAATTCATTTTGAAATGGAACATTTGTTTGATTAAATTCAATTCACAAAGGAACATTTGTTTAATTCAATTTGATTTGAATTTAAATATTGTCATCATCCGTTTTTAGGAATTTGCTTTAACTATAGTCGCATTGAGGGTCTTCCTATGCACTTTTAGGGTCATATGGACTCTAAAACTGAAGTGCATTGTGCAGTACCCTCAATACAACATTTTATTGCCTTACATCCCTAATCAATTGAGGTAATCTACCCTCAATTATTATAATATAAATAAACCAAGCTAGCTAATAGTAATCTTAAGCTAGCATAAAGGATTTTAATACAATTTGATCTTTATTATCTTATATATTAGTTATGATTATTTGGAATCTAGTATTTTTATTACAGTTCTTCCTATCCAGTCTGCTGGTAAATATTGTGATGCCAACTGCCCAGGCCCACTTGCCACCTTCAAACCAGAACCCATTATTGAACTTCATATTAAATAACTTGCTAAAGGGAGAACTTTTCACCAAGACCTCAAACATTCCACCTTTCATGTACCACTATGCACCCCTTTTCCTTCTAGGGTATATAGTGGTGTACATGATTCTCAATCGTTTCAGAAAACATTTAAACATTACTCTCTTCTTGCTCACCTTGCACAGGTCCTCATGGTGGGAGTACCAGCGACCACAAACCTAACTGGATTTAATTTCAAGGCCTTCTTACTCTATATCATAATGAAAGTTACCCCCAAGCTGGTGCCTTACACATATAGCCATCTTTGAATGTTGTTAGTCCACTATGATGTACCTGATTGGTGGCCTGATTCCTAAATTTTCTTGGCTAAGCTGAAGGAATATGCTTCAGTTTATAGTCTGATAAGAATGTTTGCGAGGTTTGTCAAGTAGCGGTGGGGTTCCATTCCGCCAGTGTCTTCTACACACAAATAAAGTAATTCCAGAAGGGCTGGGTGTCAGCCATATAGTAGTTGGAAGGGACTTTTCCCCGTGACAGAATGATAACTAAAGTTATAGGCAAACACAGCAGTGGAAAGAAGAGAACTCCAATCACAAGGGCGATCCATTACTAATCTTCTTAGTATGTTCACCAAAGTTCCATTCACCCGTTCGACCATTCCATTAGACTCAGGGTGATATGGGGTTGTCAGAACTCCGCGGATACCCATAAGCTCATTCAGTTTGGGGAGGATATGAGAAGTTAAGTTGGTTCCATTATCAGTGAGAATGAACTGAGGGCAGCCATGGCGCTGAATAATGCATTCCATTATGAACTTGGCCACTGTAACTGCCCCCAAATCCCATATTGCCCCTGCCTCGACCCACTGAGTCAAGTGGTCAATAGCTACCAGAGTGTACTTACACCAGTTAGCTCCTGTTTTCAAGGGACCAACAACATTGATAGAGACTTTAAGCCAAGCAAAGTGAGGTTTCACTAACTGGTATGAAGTCTTATGGCGGAATGGCTTCTCCACTTGGCACTGATGGCAACAAGAAAAGGTTTTGAGCACATCAAAGTCTATACTTTCCCAATAGTACTGAGGGCACAACAACTCCATTGTTTTGCGCACCCCACCATGTCTGACTGCCTTGTGGGCACTCATAATAATTCCTGGCCATGTTGATGGTCGTGAAAAATTCACCGTAGAATTGCTAATCCGCTTATACAATTCTTCATTCTGTTGGAAGGTATTTATTCACATTTCATCCAACGCTTTAATCACTTGGGGAGGTTTATTGTTGTACTTTCTTTTGAGCATTTTGTCAAACATTATGTCACTTATATCTGCTGTAACTGCAATTTTTGGCAATATTGATAAGCAATCGGCATTTTGGTGTTTTGCTCCTGGTTGATGAAGAATTTTGAAATCATAAGCTTTCAGCTTAAGAGCCTATTGGGCTAGCCGCCCTTAAGGCTCTTTCAAGTTTTGCAACCAGCACAACGATGCATGATCCATTACAACCTTAAACTTTACTCCGTTCAAGTAGACTTGGAACTGCTTATATGCATAAATCACCACTAAGCACTCTTGCTCAGGTATGGTGTAATTTCATTCATGGAAATTCAATCTATGACTTGTAGTACGCCACGGGGTGCTCCTCCCCCTCATCGTCCTTCTGAGACAAGATCGCCCCAACAGCGGAAAGTGATGCATTCATCTGCACTATGAATTTCCTATTGAAATTAGGGTAGCATAACATGGGTGCACTAATTAGCGCCATTTGAAGTGTATCAAAGGACATTGGAACCGTTCTGTCCATATAAACATGGTATCCTTCTTTAGTAGCTCAAACGGTGGACCACCAATGCAACTGAAATTGGGTATGAAGCGTCAGTAATAACCCACCATCCCCAAAAACACCTAAATGTCCCGCTTACTGACTAGCTTAGTCATCTTCTGGATAGCCCCCACCTTGGAGGGTTGAGGTCTCAGCCCAGTTGCATCCACCAAAAAACTGAGGTACTCCAGCTGATCCTTGAAGAAGTGGCATTTCTGGGGTTTGATCTTAATATTGGCCTCAGCCAGTCAGCGAAGCACTTCTTCCAAATGGGTAAGGTGTTCAGTGAATGTGCAAGAGAAGACATTAATATCATCAAGGTACATGAGTACACATGACAGCTTCAGATCGCCCAAAATGGTGTCTATTGCTCTTTGGAACATAGCCGGGGCATTACATATCCCTTGCAGCATCTGAGTTGGCTGGAAAAGCCCTTTGGATGTGATTATGGCGCATCTTTCTTGTTCTGCCACGGGAAGCTCAATTTGCCAATAACTGGATATCAAGTCCATTACTGAGAAGTAGTGAGCTCCACCTAACCAATCCAGCACATCATAAATCCGCAGCAGAGGGTATGAGTCTTTTTTGGTGACACTATTGAGCTTCCAGTAGTTGATTACTACGCAGTTAGTACCATCCTTCTTTTAAAAATTAGGACAGACGAAGCCCACGCTTCTTAGATGGTTTGAGCATTTTACTTCTCTAGCAGCTTTTCAAACTCCTCAGTGATGGCTTCCTCAGCTGCCCTTGATTGGCGGATTGGCTGAGACATTATTGGGGGATGATCCCCAGTGTCCAGTCTATGAATCACCCCCAAGTGCATCCCAAATAATGATCATCAGCCACAAAAACCTCTTTATATTTTTGAAATAAAGATTCCACCTGATCCTTCTGATCTTCTGATAACCCAGATAAATTCTCCCGTGGTACAACCACCATTGCGCTAAGATGCAGTTTGATGGGCAGACCAAATTTATCCAGAGAACCAAACTCATGAACCTGGTTGATCTACTCAACCGTGTTCAGATGTAAATACGCTATAATTTGATGCTGGCGGATTTGGATTGGTCTGTTCTGAATATTTGCTATCAATATCTTGATCTCCCCATGGCCCAGAAGTATGATGCTAGGAGCCACATGGGGCTCAAGACGCAATTGCTGATAGGGCCCAATGATCTCCCCGTAGAGCCCAGCTGGCACTTCCACTTATAACTCAGTGTCTATTATTACTTGGTGTCCAGAGGGAATGGATATAGCTCCAGCTTCCCTAAGCGGTAACCCCTGATATTCATATAATTGATGAGGAAGGGCCCGAGTTTTCCCTTTTAAATGATGATAGCACAATGAAATCACCTCATTGCTGTAGGCAAGGTTGATTTGTCCCATATACACTGAACCCTTTGGCACTCTGCTAGAGGTAAGGTAAATTAGGTTCCGTTGTCCAAAGATAGTGAGGGTCTCTTCCATCATGTCAACGACAGCCCCATAGTGTTGCATAAAAGCAGTCCCAATCAACAGATCGTAGTTGCTATTTAGTAATACTACTGCTGGAGCCACCACAACAACGGATCCAAACTGCAAGGGAACCGCGCTATATGCTCCTTCAGAGACCGTGATTTCTGCTCCAGCAGTCCCATACACCATCTGGTGATCTATGTCAGGTTTTAAAGATAACCTTGCCACCAACTTAGTGGAGACAATGTTAACAGGAGCGCCCATATCAATTATAGCTTGTACTTGGGCTTTGGCTACCACAATGTCACAGTAGGTGCACTCCAAGTAAGATGAAAGCCAGCTATTTAATATGTGTACATTCAGCGGTTCACGTTTTCCCAGGAAATTTATAATACTTGCACTGACTGTAGGGTACTTTGTTTTAATAGCATCCACTGGAAGGGCGACCTCTACTCCTCTTAGAGACAATGCATCTGAGAATGGTTCTAGCTGGTCTGACAGACTTTGGTCAAACATTTGAC
Organism: Massospora cicadina; assembly: GCA_022478985.1. NCBI lineage: Eukaryota > Fungi > Entomophthoromycota > Entomophthoromycetes > Entomophthorales > Entomophthoraceae > Massospora > Massospora cicadina. The sequence goes on along the minus strand of JAKSZP010014912.1, from coordinate 53,253 downwards.
AAGCGTAAGGCTTTGGCTGCTCCAGAAACCTTGTGTCCGCCATTTCTTTGACTTGTATTTGAGACAGCACATTTACTCCCCCAACCGGCTGTAGGTAGAGGGAGGTATCGTCATACTAGGAGGCTTCTGCTGCAATTAATAAAGTAGCTTCAGGTTGGACATATGAAATTGGTATAGCGGAAGCAGAGAGTCCCTTCTCTACTCCGCTCTAACTTTTCCCTGATATCTTTGATCCTGTTGTATGTAAGGGATCTGTCAATTAGGGCACCATCATCCCATGTTCCCAGTGCAACCACAATTAAAACAACTTACGCCATAGGTCCTACGTCTGTGTTTGATATAAGTTGGCCCACTTGGAAGGATATTCTGTAGATGGCCAGCATAAACAGACCCACATCAGTGGAACACCTGCTGTCAATCAGCATATTTAGGGCTAAAGCGGTAGTTGGTCAGTTGTCAATTGGCAGATATGGGATGGATGTTGGACTGCAGTGAGTAACCTTGCGAAACCTGCACCAACTGATTGATTCCCCAACATAAATAGGGTCAGCAATGGCGAGATGTGTGAATATGTTTAATGTTAGGTGGCGGGCTAGTTACAGCTAGCTATGTACAAACTGAACAAGTTTAAGAAGAGGTACATCAGCCTCCAACAATGAGGGCCATGATGTTGAAAAGCTCAGGGTATGGCTTCACCGCAGAGGACATAGCAATGCACACGTCAACTTCAGATAAAATCCCTGCCCCAATCAACACATAAGCTTCAACCATAAAACGCTCAGCAAATGCAGTGAGGGTCTCATTTCGCTGAAACCCAATGGTCAAGAACTCAGATTTCCACTGCGACATCTTTTCAGTTCCTCTGAACAACCACAGCACTGTCTTCTTAACTTCTCAGGTATGAAATGAAACCATCAGGAAGATAACAAATGACTTGATCAGAACTTCCAACATCCAAGGTTGAGATCAACAGTCTCACCCTTTGCTGGTCCAAGGGTTCCTTCAATTGCAAACTCAAATCATCAAAAGAACCCATGAATATTTCCATCACGATCAAATGGCGGCAGATTTTCACTGCAAACTTCCTGTAGCAGATTATCTTGTCTTTTGAGAACAGTGTCCAATTAAAGTTTCAATTTTACATATGCAATGGCCCCAGCGTTTTGTGCAGATTCCTTATCAAAGCAACCAGACTGCAACATAGCAGGCAACTGGGTTTTATTTTTATAATTGATCAATAGGCTCCCTGTAGTGAGCACCACTGTTATAAGATTAGCGATATCACTAGATGTGCTGGCGGATTTTGCACAGGGCTTGGCCCACTGAGCAATCAGGACCAATGATATGATGATTGTTGTCTGCGAAACAACAGAATAAACTTATAAATAGATATAGTTTACTTGCTCTAACAACCTCTTTTATTAAACATACATAATACCGCGGATTATTCTTTATTCCGCTTACCCTAAACTCTCTTAACCACCACCTCCTCTTAATCGCCCATCTCTCTTATATTACAGCAACTTGGATGATACCACTCTCACAGCTTGGATATTTTTGGTTCCACCAATTCTCCTTGTTTGGGCTGGTTATTCTCTAATTCGCTATTGTTCAAATTATAGACGATTTAATATGTATTCATCAAATGTTGACATCGCTTTATTTAGAGGCAATCCAATAAAAATCCGTTATATCCAATAAAACCTGTTAATCCCAATATCACCTCATCTCAAAGCACTTGAATACTTGTATCTGATATCATTTTTGGCAGATTCCGACCTAGCTGTCCCATGCTTATTGTCCAGTCATATTGGAATCATGACAGCCAGCAACCAATCAGAACAAACAAGATTTGATAAAACCCAATTTAGAAGCAAATTCGTCAGCTCAGGGTCTTGGCACATCCTCCAATATTACAAATTACAGCCCAAACGGGTTTGGAAATCAACAATTGAATGCGTTAAACAAAACTGTGCCCAATGAGAACACACATGTGCACTGTAATGATAGATTGAAAGCTACCAAAGGCAAGAAGGGAACCAAAATAGCGTTAGTGAAAGGGGCAGAATATACCCCAATACCTACTCATCATTATGGCACCTGCAGTAAGGACACAAAGGGTGAGCAAAAAGGTAGAGGGAGTAGGGCCAAGGGCCCTGCTAACCGCTCCTGAGGCGCACCAGGCATCTCAGTAGAGATAGGGACGCTGAACATAGTGGGACTCAAGGCCTTAACATCCCAGGCCAAGAAGTTGAGTCTCCTGTAAAACCCACCTGTGGATATCCTGTCAGTGCAGGAAACCCACTGTCCACAATAAAAGGAGGAGGCAAGGGAAAACATGCTCCTTCCAACAATATCATTATGGTCACAACACTGTGGTGTGATAGTATGTGTGAATCAAAAATTTTAAATTCAATAATAAAAATACTTTTTTGGATGGCCACGTACTAGCTGTAGCCTTCTCATGGTATGTAGAGGTGCACACAATAGCCAGTGTGTATGCCCTGAACGATGCACATGACCAAAGAGAATTTCTCACAGCCCTAACACAACTAAATCTACCACCAAATACTTTCATAATGGGAGACATGAACTGCTGGATTAACCCAGAGACGGACTGATGGCCATACACAATGGAGATATCACAAGGGCATGTGGAACTTCGCATGTTAAAGGCCACCTTAGGCTTATATGATCCTCTACCTAAACGGTCACCTATCCTGCAGAACATGACACGCCCACATGTGCACAATGGTAAACTTATTTCTATGTCACAAATAGACTTATTATTTGCACCACTAATTTTCTAACACCAAATTTATAAATTTAAAACTACAAAAATTAATTATCTGACCATTGGCTAGTTTTGGTGTCCTTCACACCGGCAAAACCTAAATTATCCATGTACCTAGATGGTGCATAATACGCCCAGAAAATTTAGTCAAATCATAATATCAATTCTGGGTGGAGGAAATATTTTCAACAAGAGTTTTTCAAACAACTTTTTGCTCAGACTCACTGATCACCTGGGAAAATTTCAAAAAATTTATAAATACAACAAGTTAAACACACAGCATCAACAAAATACATGGCAGCTTCAGCCATCATAAAACGCACTTTGGTTGAAATTGATCACCTGGAAAATAGTGTCCCATGCACAGGATACAACCCTGGATGGGGATGCAAATGGGAAGAGGTTTCCACAAAATTAAACACCTTTATACAAGAATACCAACACTGCGTTGATATTCATACTAAGCAAAAAACCTAAATGATGGAGAAACTTGTTCAATTTTTTTTTGATAATTTAACGCCCAAAAGAACATGGTAGCCTGCACACAGGTCTGACAACTGGACAAATTCATAGCAGAAACACTGAGGAAGTTGCAACTGAAGTAAAAATGTTTTATACAAATTTATATAAATCCAATTTGGTCAAACCAGAAAAAATTAATAAATTTCTTACCAGTGCACATGTTGGCACCACAGCTCAAACTAATAATTTAATTAACTTAATAACTTGTGAAGAGTTATGGGAAGTGGTGCATGATGCACCATGGGTGAAATGTCCTGGACCTGATGGGCTTCCCTATGAATTTTATAAAAATTATCTTAAATTTAAATTTATTGTGAGGAAGGCTTACCATGGGATGGACACTTCCGAATTTGACCCAAAAAAGACAAACTTAGTAACAGGGAAGGCCCATAGAGAAGCGATGCTATCTCTTGTTGCCAGCAGGAACGCCACTTATAAGGAGGGAACTTGTGAAGGGGCCGTAGCCACAATTGAACACGTTTGGAGGAAAGGGCCTGATTTGATGAACCAAACTGGGAACCAGGAGGAGACCAGCTGTCATCAACGTGGTGGAAGGTATCCAAACATCCACGCCTGAAAGTGGTCCACCAAATGAGACCGGAATCTGTGGACAGCTTCTGGGAGGGTGGGGGTGGAGCCTGTGATGGAATCCAAGACAATCGTGTGGATAGTCCACATGGAGATTGCAACCACCAGAGCATGGAGGGAGGGTGGAAGGGGGAGGCCATTGATAAAGAAAACATATCTCTTGACAGACTGAAGGGATGTGTTTGATCCTGGCCCAGCAGACGTTGAACTTCAAGCCATATCACTTTAGAGGTAGGACACTTATCCAGGCGGTGAAACAGCGTTCCATACTGGCCACACACGACGCAGGATGAGTGTTAAGTGTTAAAGCACTCAGTTGTACGATACACCCACCTCAGGCAGCGCCACACATGGGAACGGATTTGAGGCTGCAACAGAGGATGAGTGCGTATTTCCAGATAGTTTTTTAAGTCTCAATGGAGTAAGGGATGTTCATCATGTCCAGGTAGTCCACCCTGGATAGGACATGGGGCTGTGTGGGGATCACGCCATCTTGAATGGGTAGCCCCTGTACCACTTGTGTGAACTGAGGAGAGGGGCGGCCTCTCTGGGCTGTGTGTCTGCTAATACAAATTCTCCACTCAGCGCTCCGCATGGAGAGGAGGATTCGTTTATAGTGGGCTTTAGTTCCGTGAGGACCTGTGGCCAATGGGTGTGAAGCCAGGTATTTCATCAGGGAATGGGGGTTTGATGGATTGTTGAGGCCCAAGGCTCAGGAGAAGTTGGAGCGGGCCGCGTGGGACCAGTGTTGGGATGGGAGCGAAGGGGCAGTGATGGCCGCAATCCAGGTGCCCAGGATCTTGGCAGCATGGGCTTTGAAGTCAAGCAGGCCCATGCCACTTGATGATGAGGGCCAAACATGACCTCTAGCCGTACTGGTGGTGGGCGGCCTGACCAAAGCCATCCTTGCAGTAGGGCATACAAGGATTTGAAAAAGCTTGGGGAGAAGGGGATGGCGTGGGCTCCAAACCAGACTTTGGAGAGGAGCATAGAGTTGGCTAAAACAACCCTGCCAGTAAGGGAAGTAGGGTGGGCTCTGAGGGAGGCGATACGCTTCATCACGTTGTCTAGAATATGACTCTCCATTACTGCTGATGTGTACCCGCCTGCCTCCACCCACACACCCAGATGGCGGACTGGCCCTATGGAAGGGCGCGGCACAAAGGGGAGCATCAGTGGGGTGGTGTGGGGTGAGCTGGGAGGGCGAGCACGTGTGCGAGCAGATGGGCCAGGCTGGGCATTGGTTGCTGGGGCCCAGTAGGTTTGATACTGACCAAGGAGGATGATTTCGGTTTTGGAAGTGTTCAGTGCAGCATTACTTACCCGGGAATACTCCTGAATGAGAGCTTCAAGCGCGCGTGCATCTTGATTATTAGACACCTCAACCACACAGTCGTCTGCAAATGCCATCATCTTGACTGGGGCTTGGCCTGGCACATGGACCCCAGTGAGTTGGGCATTCACGTTTTGAAGTAGTGGGTCAAGGCTGAAGTTGTATAAGAGTGGGCTGAAGGGGTCCCCTTGTCGCAAGCCCCTTTGAGGGTGGACTACTTCCGTTAGGAAGCCAGGGCCACATACAGCCATTGTTGCAGATTCCGTGAGCAGCATAACCCAGTTGATGAAGCGAGGGGGTAAGCGGAATTGATGGAGACATGCCCTGAGGTATTCCCAGTTTACTCTATCATAGGCCTTCTGTTGGTCCAAGAATACAAGTGCCCCAGAGGCTGTGGACTGGCATGCGTTAGTCACAGAGTGCACGTTGTCCCAAATCGACCTTCTGGGTATGAAACCAAATTTGTTCCGGGGAGATGGTGGCAGATGTTACAATCCCTAAACGGTTAGCCATGATTTTAGTTAGAATTTTTGTATCCGTGTTAGTTAAAGAAATGGGGCGCCAGTTGGCTAAGTCTAACTTGTCCCCTTTCTTGAAGAGTGTGACAGTGAAGGCCTCTTGTCCTCCTGGTAGGAGGCGCGTTTATAGAAGGCTCTGGTTAAGTGAGGCAAGCAGTAGTGGGGATATTTGTTTGAAGTATTTTTTGTATAATTTATATGGAATGCCATCTGGGCCTGCGCATTTCCAGTCTAATGCACCTCAGATGGCTGTCCATAATTCGCTCAGATTAATCAAATTCATCATTTCTGGGTATCAGGAAACGGTGCATATGTGGGTTTGGTTGAGAAACCACCATTTTGGATGGCTGAATTGGATCAGATCAGTATAACTAGAAGTAATACTTTTGTGTTTTGATTGCCACTTCAGCTGGCATATCTGCAATGGAATCATCCGATCTTCAGACCTGTGTGCAGGCCACGCTCTGGCATGGTGCAAATTTTTTTAAAAAATATGCGGTGCACTTGTCGCCTTTAGTGATGTGTGTGGCCCTGTATTGGACACAACCTGATGTTTGTGTTGCCTTTCGAGTGCGTTGAGGTGGGCGGCTGCCTCCGCCCACTTCTGGCCCCATGCAGGGCTGTAGCCTGTGGCTGGAATGTTGGACTCCAAGTGGGCCAATTCCGCCAGAGCGCGTGAGATGATGGCTGATGTGGCTTGTGAGCGTCAGGAGGAGAGGTGGTGAGAGTGGCGGATGGTATCCTCTTTGAAGGCTGCCCATGTGGATATGGGGTCCGCGCAAAACGGTGTAACAAACTCTTTTGCCAATGTTGCTGATTCCACTAAGTAGAAAATCCTGGCGACGCAAGCTCGGGGGGCGGATTTTGCACCAATGTGGGGCCTTTGCAACTGTGACGGGTAAGTGGTATGTTATTGAGACCAGTCGATGGTTGGAGAATTCCATTTTTGTCGTTTTGAAGTGGGAGATGTGGGGTTGGAATTTTGCTGGCATAAGGATAAGGTCTATGCGTGTCATGGACCTTAATTGGCCGTTGTGGATGTGGGGTTGCATCATGTTTTCAAGCAGCGGGGCTCGCCACAGCAGTGCATCCATTAACCCAAGGGTGGCCTTTAGAACGCGAAGTTCTACATGACCCTGGGGGGCGTGGGAGGATGAAGGCCAACGGTCCATTGGTGTGTTTAGCCAACAGTTCATATCGCCAACTATGAAAGGGTCTGGGGGTAACAGGAGGGATTTGACCAACAAAAAAATTCCTGACGTTCTTGTGCACAGGTTGGGGCATAGATGTTGATGATAGCATGTGTCACATCAGCCCACAAGAAAATGACAATGAGGACTTGGCCATTGAGGAAGGATTCCAACGATAAAAATTTTAAAAATTGTTTTTCTGAACTAGCACCCCACAGTGCTCTGACCAAAAGGATAGGGATGGGAGGAGCATGGTTTTCCAAGCATCCTTGGAACCTCATGGACAGTGGGACTCCTGGATGGCCAGGATATCCATGGGTAAATTTTTTTTGAAAAAAACTCAGTTTCCTAGCCTGGGATGGCGAGGCCATGAGTCCAGCGATATTTAATGTCCCTAAAGTGATGGTTTCCCTCATCACACCTTAGGTGTGAGAGGTGGGCACCCGGGCCCACTAGCCTCCTCTAGATCCCCATGGGCCTTCACAGCAGCACAGGTGTTTGCAGCAACGCTATCAGTAGTTTTGTTTATTTTAGCAGAAAGTTTCGCGTTGGCTTTTGCCTTCACTTTTGTTTCCCTGACATTGAGCGAATTTTTTGCGGTGCAGATGAGTTTGGTGCACCAATGATTGGGTCAAAAAATTTTTCAGGTAGGTTGGACCCCAAGTCGGTTTTGACTGGAGCTTGGTTGTAAAGATTGGGTGAAATTGAGTCACCCATTGGATCCTCAGATTGGGTGGCCCAGTTGGCTTGGGCTTCCCAATCTGATTGGTTGATGGATTCCCAAGTTGCTTCCGCCACAAAGGTTTTGATGTCCTCCTGGCGTTGGGAGTGTGGGATAACGGTGGTGACTTTAGCCACTTCCTTGGATGTGGCCTTGCGGGCCTGCTTGGCCTTCTTCCGCTCTTGTGGGGAAATAGGTTTTATCAGTAGGTAGCAGCCTTGTGCTCCCCATGGGAAAGCCTCTTTGATGCTTGCAGTTGGTTTGTAGTGCGCCTCTCCACTGGCCATGGCCACTGAGGTGTGCTCTTGGAATGTGATGCCCTCCTTGGTGGGGCACACATGTGCCTTATTGCCAAATGCATCACAGTGGGTGCAGATGGGGGCGCGCTGTCCACAGTTACCCAGAAAGGGTGGGTGGTATGCCCTTCAATATTGATATATGTGGAGTGCGGGATCTGGGTTAGGTCCTTCACAATCTCCTCAGTTGGGGTCAGAACTGCGATGGCTTTGCCAGTGCACAGGTGTGGCATCATCATAAAGAACTGCATCGCAAAAAATTGTATTTCACTGTAAATGGTGAGACCATCTTTCAGGTGCTGCTCCAAAATGGCACGTTTTACCATAGTAGGCAAAAAGTCAAACGTGACAAAAATCTGGTTGGATTTTGTCCATCTGGTGCATTTGGTTTTGATGACTCATTGCCCTTTGGGGAGGTCAATCACTATGCGCACTGCAGCAGCTTTGTCTGCTGCCTCCTTATTTTTGAAACTGAGGTCCAGCCAACCGCATGTCATGGAGTGAGGTGCGATGTACACCGCGGTCAGGAAAAAGTGTGCACATCCCCACAAAATTTTTATAGAGCTGTTTGTTGGATGTCCGGAAACACACGGACTCCATATTCCACTGACAAGAGTGGTTGGGAGTGTGGCGTGTTGATATACTGGTTGCATCACACTTGCCAAGTGAGGATTTCTGGGGAAATAATGACCGCCAGTTTTTTTATATTTTTTTCTATTTTGCCGGTTTCTCTGGGGCGTTTTCAAACGTTTGAGGCCATGGGCCTACCACCTGCTCCTCTTACCTTACTTGCCCAACTGCTCCCTGACATGAGCGCAGACTAATCTCCTCTGTGAGATTTATAAACTAGAATCAGACTTGAATTGATTAAGTTGTAAAAGTGATTGCAACGAGAGAGAAATTTTTTTCTCTTCTTTTTTATAAAAATAAAATAAAATTTTCTTTAAGATATATATTTATTAAACTTATTTTTAATTAATTTTTTTTCTTTTCTATATATATTTTTTAACCTTGTTTTTAATTATTTTCTTAGCTTATTATTATTTTATCTTCTTCTTTTTTAGTATAATATATTATTTTATATTTATTCAGGGAAGGTCAACCAGGGACAAGCACTTCCAATATAGAGGGGAAAACTAATGAAATTTGAAAATTTAATGACACCACAGAGGGTTCAAGGCCCCTCTTGTTGTCTTCAGGATCACCAAGTTTAGGACGGTAGGGGAGGGGGTTATGCTGGCTTATTCTTAGATGCAGCATGTGTGAAGGAAAGGATCAACCTTTAGGAACCATATGGGGAACCATGTGTTGATTGTCCTTCTGTTACAGGGGGTCATGTGTTCAAAAAGCCATGCTTGGAAATGTTACAACATCTTGAATTGGAAACAATTGATGGCTTCTTGGATTGTAGGCGCTGCTCCTGTAAACGACTCCAGTACTATAGTATGGATCGTCCATAGTGCTATTGCTACTATTAGTGCCCTGAGAGATGGGTGGATAGGAGAGTCCATGTTTATAGCGAACATGTCCCTTGCTAGGCCGAATGGTTGTCCACTTTCTTGGCGGAATAGGCGCATGGCCTCTTTCCATATAGCCACTGATGTTGGGCATAGTTTTAAGCGGTGGGCTAAGCTTCCATACTGACCACATATTGAACATGAGGTGTGATTGGCGTTTGACCGTTCAGCTGTTTGGTATACTCTCCTCATGCACCTCCATACATGTGCTCTTATCCTGGGTTGGAGTAGAGGGTGATGTGTGTATCTCCATACTCTTCTTTGGGTATCCATATTGTAGGATATGTCCATATGGTCCAGGTAATCTATCTTGGCTATGGTATTTGGGCTTTTGCTTATTATATTGTCTGTGACTATTTGATCATTGATCTCCTATCTGTGAGTTAGTCTTAGGCGTCCTCAGTGACTGGTTTGTTCATTTATGTGAATCTGCCATGTCGCTCTTCGAATGGCTAGGAGTATTCATTTGAAATGTGCAGGAGTGTCATGTGGTCCTACAGCTGTAGGATGGGATGCCAGATACTTGATTAATGTGTTCAGGTGCTCTATGTTTCATAATTTTAGTGCACGTGTGAAGGTATAGCTGCTGTTTTGGCCCAATGTCTATCTGGAAGACCTGGGAGTGTCACTTGAGTTATCCAGGATCCTAGTATATGGGTCGCTTGCTCTACGTAATTAGTAAGCCCCATACCTCCATTCCTTCTAGAGCCAAATAGGGTTTCAAGGCGTACAGGGTGGCTGTGGTTGGACCAGAGCCATCCTTGTAATAGGGCATGAATTGTATTGAAGAAGGACGGTGAGAAAGCAATTGAATGGGCTGTGAACCATATGATTGATAGAATCATAGAGTTGGCTACTATGACCCTTCCTGTTAAACCTGTTTTATGTCCATGTAAGGAGGCAATGTGTTTTGTTATTATGTCTAGAAGTTGATTTTCCATCATGGAGTTGGCGTAACCTACTGCTTCTAACCATAACCCCAAGAGACGGACAGGTCCAGCTGTTGGCTTGGTGGTGAAGGGAAGTTTCAGTGGGGTCATTGCTGATTTTCGCCTCTTATGTCTGGTGAGGAGTCTTGATGTTGTATTAGTTTGTTGGCCTTGGGTAGATGGCATCCAATGGGTTTGATATTTTCCCTGAAGTATGATTTCCGTTTTCTCAGTGTTAAGTATTGTTGCTTATGGCTGAGTAATCTTGTATTATCTTCTTAATTCTGCAAGCATTCTGATTGTTGGATAGTACCACCACACAATCATCGGCGAAGGCCATCAATTTGACTGGTGGTTGGCCCTTGACGTTGATTCCTTTGAGCAGTGTGTTTGTATTCCGGATTAGAGAGTCCAAGTTAAGATTGTAAAGTAGATGGCTTAAGGGGTCTCCTTGATTGAGTCCTCTATATGGGATGACTGGGTTAGTAAAGAAGCCTTGCTCCACGCACAGCCATGGTTGCTGACTCTGTGAACATCATCACCCAGTTTATGAATCTATTTGGGAGTTTGAATTTTTGAAGACAGGCCCTAAGATAGGTTTAGTTCACCCTGTCATATGCCTATTGTTGGTCTAAGAAAACAAGAATCCAGAGGTTTTGGACTGGCAGACATTTACAACTGTGTTAATGTTGTCTCATATAGATCTTCTTAGAACAAAAGCCATATTGTGATGGGGTATAGTGTCAGTTGCAAACTTCTCTTAGTCGTTTGGCCATGATATTTGTGCAACTTTTGGTATCTTTGTTGGTTAGAGAGATTGGGCGCCAGTTGGAAAGGTTTAGTCTGTCTCCTTTTTTGAATATAGTGACAGTGTAGGCTTCTTTGCCTCCAGGTAGGAGGCATGTTTCCATAATACACTTATTCATTGAAGCTAGAAGAATGTTAGATATGTTTGTAAAATATTTTATGTAAAATTCATAGGGACTCCCATCAGGTCCAGGGCATTTCCCTCTTGGTGCACCGCATACTACTTCCCATAATTTCTCACGTAATATTAAGTTGATTATATTGTTTTTTTTGGCCACGGTGTCAATATGTGCACTTGTAAGGAATTTTTTGATTTTATCTGGTTCAACCGGTTCATATTTATATAAGTTTGTATAAAACCTGTGCACTTCAGTCGCGACTTCTTTAAGTGTTTCCACTATGGATTTGTTGAGTCATTGGACCTTTGTGCAAGCTATCATATTTTTCAAGGCGTGGAATTGGCAGAAAAAATAGCTCGAGCAAGTTTCTCCATCTTTTATGTTTTTTGCTTTATATTGAACTCCAACTTAATGTTGGTGTTTGAAGATCAGGGTGTTTAGCCAAGCAGAAACATCCGCCAATTTGTGACCCCATCCAGGGCTGTACCCTGTGCATGGGACGTTGTTTTCTAGGTGGTTAATTTCTGCTAAGGTGTGCTTGATAATGGCTGAAGCTGCCCTGTGTCTTCTAGATGATGTATGTTTTATCTGTTGGGTTGTTTTAAATTTTAAATTTTTTAAATTTATTGCGGGGAAGGCCAACCATGGGACGGACACTTCTGAATATGACTCAGGAAAGACAAACTTAGTACCAGGGGAGGCACCCCAGAGAAGCGATGCTATCTCTTGTTGCCAGAGGGAACGCCACTTATGGGGAGGGGAGGGAACGTGTGAAGGGGCCGTAGCCACTATTGAGCACGTGTGGAGGAAGGGGTCTGATTTGATGAACCAGACTGGGAACCAGGAGGAGACCAGCTGTCAGCAATGCGGTGGGAGGTATCCAAACATCCACGCTTGAATGTGGTCCACCAAATGAGACCGGAATCTGTGGACAGCTTCTGGGAGGGTGGAAATGGAGCCAGCGATGGCATCCAAGACAATCGTGTGGATAGTCCACATGGCGATTGCAACCACCAGAGCACGGAGGGAGGGTGGAAGGGGGAGGTCATTGATGAAGCAAACATATCTCTTGACAGACTGAAGGGATGCGTTTGATCCTGGCCCAGCAGACGTTGGACCTCGCGCCATATCACTTTAGAGGTGGGGCACTTCTCCAGGCGGTGGAACAGCGTTCCATACTGGCCACACACGACACAGGATGAGTGTAACGTGTAGAGCGCTCAGCTGTACGATACACCCGCCTCAGGCAGCGCCACATATGGGAGCAGACTTGAGGCTGCAACAGAGGATGGTGTGTGTATTTCCAGATAGACTTTTGGGTCTCGGTGGAATAAGGGATGTCATCATGTCCAGGTAGTCCACCCTGGATAGGACATGGGGTCGAATAGGGATCACGCCATCATGGATGGGTAGCCCCTGTACTCTTGTGTGAACTGAGGAGAGGGGCGGCCTCTTCGGGTTGTAAGTCTGCTAATATGAATTCTCCACTCTGCGCTTCGCATGGAGAGTAGGATTCGTTTGTAGTGGGTTTTAGTCCCGTGAGGACCTGTGGCTGATGTGTGTGATGCGAGGTATTTCATCAGGGAGTGGGGGTTTGATGGATTGTTGAGGCCCAAGGCTTGGGAGAAGTTGGAGTGTGCCGCGCGGGACCAGTGTTGGGATGGGAGTGTAGGAGCGGTGATGGCCGCAATCAAGGTGCCCAGGATCTTGGCAGCATGGGCTTTGAAGTCAAGCAGGCCCATGCCACCTTGATGATGAGGGCCAAACATGACCTCTAGCCGTACCGGTGGAGGGCGGCCTGACCAAAGCCATCCTTGCAGCAAAGCATACAGGGATTTGAAGAAGCTTGGGGAGAAGGGGATGGTGTGGGCTCCAAACTAGACTTTGAATAGGAGCATAGAGTTGGCAAGAACAACCCTGCCAGTGAGGGTAGTAGGATGGGCTTTGAGAGAGGCGATTCGCTTCATCACGTTGTCCAGTACACAGCACTCCATTACTGCTGATGCATATCGGCCTGCCTCCATCCACACGCCCAGATGGCGCACCGGTCCTATGGTAGACGTTGCACTAAGGGGAGCACCGTTAGAGCGGTGTGTGTTGAGTTAGTAAGGCGTGGACGTGGGCGAGCAGATGGTCTGGGTTGGGAACTAATTGCTGGGGCCCAGCAGTTCTGAAACCGACCAAGGAGGATGATTTCGGTTTTGGAGGCGTTCAGTGCCGCGTTGCTTACCCGGGAATATTCCTGGATGAGGGCATCAAGCGCGCGTGCATCTTTGTTATTAGACACCCCCACCACGCAATCATCTGCAAATGCCATCATCTTGACTGGGGCTTGGCCTGGAACATGGACCCCAGTGAGTTGGGCATTCACATTTCGCAGTAGTGGGTCAAGGCTGAAGTTGTATAAGAGTGGGCTGAGGGGGTCCCCTTGTCGCAGGCCCCTTTGAGGGCGGATTATTTCCGTTAGGAAGCCTGGGCCACGCACTGCCATTGTCACAGATTCCGTGAGCAGCATCACCCAGTTTATGAAGCGGGGGGGTAGGCGGAATTGATGGAGGCAGGCCCTAAGGTATTCCCAGTTTTCTCTAGCATAGGCCTTTTGTTGGTCTAAGAATACCAGTGCCCCAGAGGCTGTGGACTGACATGCATTAGCCACAGAGTGAACATTATCCCAAATCGACCTTCTGGGGATGAAACTGAATTGTTCTGGGGAGATGGTGGCAGATGATACAGTCCCTAAACGGTTAGCCATGATTTTTGTTAAAATTTTTGGTGTCTGTGTTTGTTAGAGAAATGGGGCGCCAGTTGGCTAAGTCAAGCTTATCCCCTTTCTTGAAGAGTGTGACAGTAAAGGCCTCATGTCCTCCTGGTAGGAGGCGCGTTTCCAACAGGCTTTGGTTAAGTGAGGCTAGCAGCAATGGGGATATATATTTGAAATATTTTTTGTAGAACTCATATGGAATGCCATCTGGGCCTGGGCATTTTTGGTTTGGCGCACCGCAAATGGCTGTCCATAATTTGTTTGAAGTAATTAAATTCATTATTTCTGGGTATCAGAAAATGGTGCGGATATGAGCTTGGTTGAGAAATTCCGCCATTTCAGCCAGCTGAATTGGTTCAGCTCAGTATAACTTGGAGTAATATTTTTGCATTTTGATTGCCATCTTGGCTGGTGTGTCTGCAATGGAATTATCCGATCTTCACACCTGTGTGCAGGCCACACTCTGGCATGGTGCGAAAATTTTTTAAAGAAGTATGCGGTGCACTTGTCACCTTTAGTGATGCGTGTGGCCCTGTATTGGACACAACCCGATGTTTGTGTTGCCTTTTGAGTGCGTTGAGGTGGGCGGCTGCCTCTGCCCACTTCCAGCCCCATGCAGGGCTGTATCCTGTGGCTGGAATGTTGGACTCCAAGTGGGCCAATTCCGCCAGAGCGCGCGAGATAACCGCTGATGTGGCTCGTGAGCATCTGGAGGAGAGATGGCGATAGTGGCGGATGGTGTCCTCTTTGAAAGTTGCCCATGTGGAAATGGGGTCTGCACAAAATGGTACAACAAACAATTTCGCCAAAGTTGCCTCTTCCACCCATGTGGAAATTCTGGTGATGCGAGCTCGGGGGGCGGATTTTGCACCAATGTGGGGCCTTTGCAACTATGACGGGTAAGTGGTATGTTATCAAGACCAGTTGGTGGTTAAAGAATTCCATTTTCGTTGTTTTGAAGTGGGAGATGTGGGGTTGGAATTTCGCCAGTGTTAGAATAAGGTCAATGCGGGTCATGGACCTAAATTGGCCATTGTGGATGTGGGGACGCATCATGTTTTTGAGCAGTGGGGCATGTCATGGCAGTGCATCCATTAACCCAAGGGTGGCTTTTAGAACGCGTAGTTCTACATGACCCTGTGGTGCGTGGGGTTAGGGAGGCCACCGGTCCGTTGGTGAGGTTAGCCAACAGTTCATGTCGCCAACTAGGAAAGAATCAGGGGGTAGTGGGAGGGATTTGACCGATGAGAAAAATTCCTGACGCTCGTGTGCACCATTTAGGGCATAGATGTTGACAATTGCGTGCACAACGTCAGCCCACAAGAAGGTGACGATAAGCACTCAGCCATTTAGGAATGTTTCTGAGGATGTGAATTTAAAAAAATTATTTTTCTGAATTAGCACCCCACAGTGCTTCGACCAAAAGGATAGGGATGGGAGGAGCATTGTTTTCCAAGCTTCCTTGGAACCTCATGACAGTGGGACTCCTGGATGGCCAGGATATCCATGGGTAAATTGTGTTGTAAAAAACTCAGTTTCCTAGCCCAGGACGGGGAGGCCTTGAGTCCAGCGATATTCAACATCCCTAGAATGAAGGTTTCCCCCATTGCACCCTAGGTGTGAGGGGGTGGGCCCCCGGGCCCACCAGCCTCTTCAAGTTCCCCATGGGCTTTTACAGCAGCGCGGGTGTTAGCAGCAACACTATTGGGGTTTTTGTTAATTTTTGTGGAAAGAGTCATGATGGCTTTGGCCTTTGCTTTTTATTTTCCCGACGTCGGGCAAATTTTTTGCGGTGCAGTTGAGTTTGGTGCACCGTTGAGTGGGTCAAAAAATTTTTAGTTGGGATAGGTCCCAAGTCATTCTTGACTGGAGCTTGGGTGCAGCGATTGGGTGAGTCAAATCTCCCATCAGATCCTCAGATTGAGTGGCCCGCTCAGCATGGGCTTCCCAATCTGATTGGATGATGGATTCATGGCTCACTTCCGCTGCAAAGGTCTCCATGTTCTCCTGGCGTTGTGAGTGTGGGATGGTGGTGGTGGCCTTGGCTGCTTCCTTGGCTGCAGCCCTACGGGCCTGCTTGGCCTTTTCTGCTCCTGCGGGGAGATGGGCTTTACCAATAGGTAGCAGCCTTGTGCTCCCCACGGAAAGCCTCCTTGGTGCTTGCGGTTGGTTCATAGTGCACCTCTCCACTGGCCATGGCCGCTGAGGAGTGCTCTTGGAATATGACGCCCTCCTTGATGGGGCATGCGTGTGCCTTATGGCTGAACGTGTCACAGTGGGTGCAAATGGGGGCGCGCTGTCCACGGTTACCCAGAATGGGTGGGTGGTGTGCCCTGTGATATCAATAAAAGTGGAGTGCAGGATTCGGGTTAGGTTTTTCGCAATCTCCTCAGTTGGGATTAGAACTGCGATGGCTTTGCTGGTGCACAGGTGTGACATCAGCGTGAAGCGTTGCATCTTGAAAAATTGTATTTTGCCATATACAGCGAGACCATCTTTCAGGTGTTGCTCCAAAATGTCACATTTTACCGTAGTAAGCAAAAAGTCAAACGTGAGGAAAATTTGGTTTGATTTTGTCCATCTGGTGCGTTTGGTTTCAACGACCCATTGCCCTTTAGGGAGGTTGACCACTATGCGCACTGCTGCAGCCTCGTCTGCTGCTATTTTGCTTTCAAAACTAGGTCCATCCAACCGCGTGACATGGAGTGAGGTGCAACGTACACTGCAGTCGGGAAAATTTTGTGTACATCTTCACAAAATTTTTCCCATAAGGCCGTTTTTTGGATGTCCAGATATACACAGACTCCAAATTCCACCGACAAAAGTGGCTGGGAGTGTGGCGTGTTGATGTACTGGTTACATCATGCTTGCCACACAAGTATCTCTGGGAAAATTGTGACCGCCATTTTTTGAGATTTTTATCTATTCTGCCAGATTATCCGGGGCGTTTTCAAACGTTGGAGGCCATGGGCCTTCCGCCTGCTCCTCTTACCTTGCTTGCCCAACTGCTCCCTAACATGGGCGCAGACTAATCTCCTCTGTGAGATTATCAAACTAGATTTAGTCTTGAATTGAATAGGTTGTAAAAGTGTTTGCAATGAGAAAAGTAGTTTTTATCTGTTGGGTTGTTGATTTTTTGAAATTTTCCAAGGTAGTTAGAGGATCTGAGCAGAAAGGTGTTTGAAAATCCTGGGTTAAGGATATTTCCTCCATCCAGGATTGAAATTCTGATTCAGCTAAACTTTCTGGGCGTATTCTGAAGCATCTGGGTGCTTGGGTACTTGGTTCCTCCAGTTTGTAGGACACTAAAACTAGCTGATGGTCAGAAAATTCAATTTTTGTAGTTTTTAAAATTTTTAGTTTAGGTGACGGAAAATTATTGGTGTGAGTATCAGATCTATCCAAGACATAGAGACAAGTGCACCATTGTGTACATGAGCGTATCATGTTTTGTAGCAGGGGTAGCCTTTTTGGTAGCAGATCATATAGTCCCAGGACTGCCTTTAGTACGCAGAGTTCCACTTGCCCTTGTGGTATCTCCGTTGTGTATGGCCATCAGTCTGTATCTGGGTTAATCCAGCAGTTCATGTCTCCCATGATGAAAGTACTTGCTGGTAGATTTAATTGTGTTAGAGCTGTTAGAAATTCTCTTCAGTCAGGTGCACTTTTTGGTGCATACACACTGGCTATTGTTTGCACTTTGGTGTGCCATGAGAAGGTTATGGTGAGTAAGTGGCCATCCAGGAACAACTTTATATTGATAAATTTAAAGTTTAGGTTTGCGTATAATATCTTTCCACAGTGTTGTGACCAAAACAATATTGTTGGGAGAAGCTTTTTTTCCCATGCCTCCTCCTCTCCCTGTGGATGGTGGGTTTCCTGCACCGCCAGGATATCCACAGGTGGGTTTCATAGGAGAATCAACTTCTTGGTCTGGGACGTTAAGGCCTTGAGTCCCGCCATGTTCAGCATCCCTATCTCTACTGAGACGCCCGATGTGCCTCAGGAGCGGTTAGCAAGGCCCCCCGGCCCTACTCCATCACTCACATTACTCACCAATGCACCTCTGCTGCGGAGAGCATAGCCATGAGTAGGATTTTTGGGGTGTATTCTGACCCTTTTGTAGCTGCTCTTTTCGCTCCTCTCTTGGCTTTGCTTGGTTTCAATTTATCATTGTGGCGCACTTGTGCTTTTATTGGCTGCATTATTTTCTTGCACATTCCATTGTTGATTTTCCTTCCCAATTGGGTTATATTCTGCAATTTTGGGAATGCGCTGAACCCCAGTTCGCTGCATTCATTTCCAAATCAGGTTCCACCAAATTCAATCTGTTTGGATTGGGTGTTTGGTTTTCCGCAGGATTTGATTGGTTCATTGATTCAAATTCATCCATGTCTTCCTGGATCTGTTCCAGTGATATGAATGATTCCACCAAGGCCTTTGCCTTGGCCGCGGCCATCTTGCAAGCTTGTTTGGACATTTTTCACTCTTTCAGGGAAATTGGGTCAATTATTTTATACTGTCCATGTTCTCCTCAGTTGAATGCTTGTGTTGTGTCTGTGATTTTGGCGTACTCTGAGTCATCTCCGCCC
Source organism: Massospora cicadina (assembly GCA_022478985.1). NCBI lineage: Eukaryota > Fungi > Entomophthoromycota > Entomophthoromycetes > Entomophthorales > Entomophthoraceae > Massospora > Massospora cicadina. The sequence continues at coordinate 34,566 of JAKSZP010014912.1, read as the reverse complement.
ATTTCCCCCTCACAGAATTCCATTTTTCTCAGGCTTTTTTTATGGGGCAAGCATGAATCTTGTGCCCAAAGGCCTGGCAGTTGTTGCATATATGGGGGGTGCGCTCTCCACCGTTGCGTAGAACAGCTGAGGTTTTTCTCATTAATGGTGAAGGATGCAATGTGGGGTATTTCTCTGATATCCTCCACTACCTCCTTTTTCAGTGAAATAATTGTGATTGCCTTCCCAGTGCTAAGGGTCGGCATCAGCTGGAATCTTTGCATCTCAAATTTTTTGATTTCTCTATAGGCTTCTAAGCCTTCTTGGAGATGTCTTTCAACTACTGTGTGCGCCAGTGTGGTCAGAAGGTAATCAAAAATTATGAAAATGTCTTTGATTCTGTCCAATGTGTGCGTTTGGTTGGTACCAAATGCTGTCCGTCAGGAAGGTCAAGTACCACTCTGACCTTTGCTGCTTCATTCGCTTCTTCTGTGGTTTTGAACCCAAGGTCTACCCAACCTTTGCGGATAGTATGGGTTGTTAAGTACACTGCATGCGGGAAAATTTCAGTTGGACTTCGCCAAACCTTTCATACATTGTCAGTGTTTCTACGCCCAGTAAAACTTGTATCCCGTGTTCCACTGACAACAGTGGTTGCAATTGGGATACTTCCATGTAACCGCAGTACTTACAAAAAACATGGAACCCATGGGGGTGCCACCTTGGGGTTTTTATTTTTACTGAGATTTTCGTTTGTACCTGTGCACTTGGTACCTTTGGGCGGTGCAGGTCTGGGTCCACTGCCCTTTATCACATTCGCCCAACTCTATGCTTTAATACTCATACTCATCTCACCTGGTATTGATTATCAAATTGTACTGTCTGAATCAAATAATATTACTAATAGTGATAATAATTGGAAAGAAAAGTTTAAACCAGTATAATATATTATTATTATTATTGTTATTAAATTATTATTATTATTATTACTATTATTGCTTTTCTTTCTCCTAAGCGTCACTTTTATAGAGTGAAGGAAGATTTAAGTTGAACTCAAACATTCAATAATTGGTACAGAAGGAAAAGATGCACAACTCCAATCAGAAGTCCTGGGTGAACATCGCAAAGGGTGGTAATTATACCAACATATCATTCCCCAAGGGCATCAAACACTCCCACAAGGAGCTCCTGGTTAGCCACGTGAACCAGACCAAACGACAGATGCAAGTCCCTACCGAAGGGTACTTGAAAATTCTGCACCAGCATATGCTTTATAATAATATCTGACATTCACTCCCCTCCTCCCCTGTTAAGCATGGGGTTAGAGTGAACTTTGGGGTTGAGCACGCAGAGATCTTGTTGGCGATCACAGAAAAAAGAAAATTTATTTCAAAAACGCCGTTTTTATCAGGCAAGAAATCTGTCAAGGATTCATAGATATTGGTTTTGCTACATTGGAGCAGGTGGATTCTGTGGCTAAAAGGCCATCATTGAGGTAACTGTCAAAGGTGTGCCCCACCATATCAAAATACACCATACCTGCTGAAATAAGGAGAATGACCTTTTCATCTCCTTTGAAGATCTCCTAACTGATCTCCCCCACAACTTTATTGAAGCAGAGCTAATCAAAGGCCTTGAAGAGTACAGAAGAGTGAAGCAGTTTGAGCTTCAGCGCTTCCACCTCATGTCTGGAACTCTGCAGCAGAAAAGTGATCGCGGTTATTGACCCCAAGCCTGAAGTAGAAGCTGATCCCAACCTGATCCCACATGTCACACAGTTCATCTTGCCAGAGGGACAAGCATCTGACCCCTTTAAAGTCACCCCAGAGAAGGCTCCTCCCATCTGCCAGAAAAGCCAGGCTCTTGGGCATCGGGCTATGCATGCCCTGCTGTAGGCAAGCAGTAGGAGGAGGAGGACCCTGAGGAAATGGACGAAAATGATGAAAATTTTGGTAAACTTCAGGTGGCAGCAACCCATTTAACTGGGGGGAACATGGCGAGTATCAGATTGTCAAACTGGTCACCACCAAACAATGCAAAGCAGAGGAGAAAGTGAAGCGATGAGCAGAGGGCAGAGCAAGGGCTGAGGAAGCTAAAAAAGTGAATCAAATCCCAGAAACCAATAATGTTGGAAACGCAAACCGTTTTGAGATCCTGAGAGAGACCCATGAGAAGCTGATGGAGGGGACAGCAAACCAGCAGATGCAGGCGGCAACACAGGGACAGACGCAGCCCATGGGAGTGGGAAATGAACTGGCGCTGGCTCAGGCTGAAGTTCAAAACTCTGGTCACCTACCTGTATTCTCAACGAAAAACTCTCAGAATAAGGGTTATGAAAATTTTCAAGATGGCCCAGCTACTGATAGAGTGAGCGCTGCCTCAGCTCAGTGGCGCAGAGCTCTCAAATGGGTACTTGAATTTCGAATTACTTGAATCATGATAGAACTGGGTCAAATGGCCCAGAACTATCCAATTAAGGCAGATCAGGCAGATTGGGCAATATGATCACAATTGGGACATTCAATATTGAAGGGCTGAAGGCCGCCACATCACAGGCCAAGAAAATTCAGCACCTGCTAAACCCTCTGGCTGACATCCTGGCAATCTGGGAGAGTCACTGCCCAAGGGGGAGGAGCCTGAGTGGACCCAGATGCTCCTCCCAAACTTCTCAACATGGGTTACCATCTGCAATTCATGATCAAACCAGGCAGGGGCATCACCGTCACATCCTCAATTGATCAACTAGGGGGAGAGTCCTGGCCATCATGATCACCTGACAGGGAAATCAGTACACCTAGTCAATACTTATGCCCCCAACATCCCCAGCGACTGCGCCAACTTCTTCAAAGAGGTGGCCAATTTACCACTACTGGAAAACAGCTTCCTTCTAGGGGACATGAACTATTGGCTCACAAGAGCCACAGACAGATGGCCCCCAGACATTGATCATCCCTGCAGGCACCAGGAACTCATGTCGCTCATGGCTGCATTAGGGGTCATCAATGCATGCCCAAAGGATGTGCCAACCCTTGAGCACATGACAAGGCCACACATCAGAGGGCGAGCTGCTCTTAATGACACATATCGACCTAATTTGCATCCTGGCGACCCTCAAGCATATGGTAGAAAACTTCAAGACAGTTGATGTCACCCACTCAGACCATCAGTTGGTAAGGATAACCTTGAGGTCAGAGCTGCAGGCACAGCCACGCCCAAAATGGGAGAAGATTCACCCACAAACCATAACTAACGCTGACTTCGCCCACTGGTTAGCAGTACAAACCCTGGCTAGGGAAGTGAGGGACCCCCTCAGTGAAGACCCAATCCAGACCTGGGGATTCCTGAAGGCTAAAATGGTCACTGCTGCGAAACATAAATCCTCTAGGAGGCACATGGCTGAGGCATCAGCGTTCCAAAGGGCGATCAACCAATGTGCACATCTCAAGAGGAATGCCCCCAAGTGGGCCACAGCACCATTTGGATGAGGGAATGGGTTCAGCTAACCCTAGAGATCCAAGGTTTCAGTAAGCAAGCACAGGAATTTCTCGCATTACAGGAAGGAGTAAAAGTGGTGGCTGAGGGTTAAAAATCATCTAGATTCTTCATGCTTCAGTTCACCGCCCAGAAATCCCAAACCTGATGTGTTGCTCTGGCCATGCAAGATGGTACCATAGCATGCTCCTCAGAGGCGCTAGCGGACATAGCCCATGAATACTTCACAAAGTTATACTCAAACAAGGGCGCCTTACCTCAGGACATTGATTCCTTCCTTGTGAGGGTGGAGCCACCCCCAACCCTGGACACATCGGCCCTCACAGTGCCAATAATGAAGGAGGAGCTCAATGCACCAATCAAGAGCCTTCCCTGGTGGAAGAGTCCAGGACCTGATGGGATTCTGTATGAACTGATTTTGACATTCCCAGACCTCCTCAGCCACATCCTCCTTGCCACGCTCAACAGATGCTTGGATGAGACCAAGCTCATGCCTGGAGGGGACAAAGCCCTGCTTGTTCTCCTTCACAAGAAGGGTGACACACATTCACTTGATAACTGGCAACCAATCTCACTGATTAATTCTGACACCAAACTGCTTTCAAAAATCCTGGCACATCATCTGGGTTCCATTGGGAAGAACATGATCTCAATGAATCAACACAGTTTTGTCCCTGGAAGGAGCATCTGGGACAACATCCACACAGTCACCAACATCACCCAGTTGAACTCTAGTGGAGCATTAGTATTCCTAGACTAACAGAAAGCTTACAACAGAGTGGACTGGTCATACCTACACCGTTGCATGGAGAGAGCACACCTACCATGAAAATTCATTGACTGGGCAATGAAGCAAATGACTATGACAAGCATGTCAGTCCTAGGCCCTGGATCCAGTTGGCCAAAATCTTACCTCAATGTGGGGTGAGGCAAGGGGACCTGTTGAGCCCCTGCTGTACAATCTGGCTTTTGACCCAGTGTTGCAGGCTGTGGAGGCAGAGCTGGAAGGCATCGGCGTGCACAGGCAGCCACTGCTGAAAGCTCTGGTATACGCTGATGATGCAGTCATAGGAATTGCAAGATCAGAAGACTCAGAGAAACTTGAGTCAATCATCAATTAGTATGAATCTGCTAGCAATGCAAGGATTAACAAATCAAAAATGGAGATCTTACCTGTTGGTGGTGCAAAAATCACCCTACAACCCAGGGTAGCAAAACCTGAACTAATGTTCACCAACTGGCCCCAGCCAGAGCCACCCTGCCTCCTGTCACCCCCACTCAGCCAGAAATGGTATCTGGGGTGGGTGACAACTGGGCCTTATATACATGGCGCCGTGGCTGTCTGAGGAATACAGACATCATGGTTAATAAGAAAAAGCATAAAAAATAGATTACAAGTGCCAAAAATGCATTCAAGAAAGTTTGGAAGTTGAATGTGACTCAAAAGCAACAAATCAGGAGCTGGCTGCTGATATTGACAATGACATCGTCGTCACATTAGCCATTCCAAATCTGAATGCAAAAATAAGTTCTGATAAGCAGGTAAGTACCACGATTAATTGTAAGTTTCAGAACTCACCCAAAAATGATAGAATCAGCATTGAACCAACGGGCCACATTGACATAACCAATTTATACAATTTAACACACAATTCCAATGTATTGGAATCTAATATAATCAATTTAAATAATTTTACTACACCAATCAACGATTAAGACCTTAATTGCAGGTATCAGCACATCACCGTTGATGACATAATTGGTGCCAAATCAGTCAGCCATCCTGACAAAGTTAATTTAGATAATTTATTGCACAATTCCGATGTCTCAGAATCTAATATAATTAATTTAAATAATTTCACTACACCAATCAATGACTGAGACCTTAATTGCAGGTCTCAGCACATTGCTGTAGATGACATAATTGGTGCTGAATCAGTCAACCGCTCTAATGAAGTTAATTTAGATAACTTGACACACAATTATGATGTCTCAAACACTAATATAAATAATTCAAATAATTCGATTCCACTAATCAACAGTTTTTATTTAACCAAGATAAGCCGACCAGGGGGATGGACATTACCAAATATATGTAAAACTAAGGAAATAACTGAAAAATATAAAATTGGGCACCTCAGGGTACTCAAGTTACCCCTGTTGCCAGCGGGACTTCCAGGTATGGGGGCTATTGCACTACTCTGAGGGGGTTTCCCCTGCTATGGAGCAGGTGTGAAGGAAAGGGTCTGTTAGGAGGAACCAGAGTGGGAACCATGATTCTATGAGCGCTTTTTGCCTTGGTCTCATATTCATAAAGCCAGGCTTGGAAGTGCTCCAGTAAGTGGACATGGAATCTGTTAATAACCCCATAAATGGTTGGGACCATGTCCTTGAACGCATCTAATGCAATTGGTGGATTGTCCATATTGCAATAGGTATTATTAGGGAGCGGAGGGTAGATGGGATTAATGACTCAATCTGGAGCGTGAAGATGCTCTTTGATATTGAGAATTCCTGGCGCTTTGGATCTTAAGCAGGCGTGCAACTTCCTGCCATATACCTTTGGTTGGGGGGCATGTTTCTAGGCGGTGATTTAAGGATCCCTCCCCTCCACATACTGCACATGTTTTTTGGAGGGAGTTGGAACGGTCTGCCATCCTATAGGTCCTTCTCAGACAGCGCCAGGCGTTTGCTCTTATCCTCGGTTGTAGGAGTGGGTGATGAGTCATTTTCCACATTGCCTTCTGTGTATTTAAATCATAGGGAATGTCCAAAATATCTAGGTATTCTATCCTAGCTATGCTTGGGGTTGTTGCGAGCATATCTCTGGGGGTGGTTTTCTGGGTTTTTTAATTTTGAATTGGGGGCTGAGCCGTCCCCTTCCCTGTATAGTACCCATGATCTCTATGCTCCATCCCATACGGCGGATAGTTTGGAGGATATGTTTGAAATGAGAAGAGGTTCCATGTGGACCCGTTGCAGTAGAGTGCTTGGCAAAGGTATGAAAGTAGTCTGGGTGGACTATGTGGGTTGGTTGATTTGAGCGCCTGTGCAAAGTTAGTCCTTGCTGCTCTGGACCAATGTTGTTGTGGGAGGTCTGGAGAAAGGATTTCCTTTATCCAGGTACCTAGGATGTGATTGGCGTGGCTCTCAAAATCTATTAGTCCCATGCCTCCACTTGAACGTGGGCCAAATAGTGTTTCCATCCGTATAGGAGGGTGAGAGCCAGGCCACAGACAGCCCTGGATAAGCGCGCAGATTGAGGTTATAAAGGTAGGTGAGAAGGCGATCGTATGGGCCTGGTACCACAGTATTGGGAGATTGAGCGAGTTAGCAACTGTAACTCGTCCTGTTAGTCCTGGGGTTCTTCCCTTGAGGGAGGCGACGCGTTTGGATACCCGTTGTAACAGGTTACTTTCCATTATCTCATTAGCATATCCCCCTGATTCTAGCCAGATTTCAAGGTGTCAGACAGGAGTGGTGGTGGGAGGTGTTGCAATGGGTAAAATGATTGGGTTTTTTCTTTGTGTGTTGGTATGAGGTTCTGATGTTGTGGCCCAATTGTTTTTGTATTTTCCTAAGAGGATGATTTATGTCTTCCTTTTGTTGAGCGATGCATTGCTCACCTTGGAGTGTTCCTCTAGAGTGCGTTCCAGCTGTCGGGCATCTTCATTGTTTGCTATACCTGCTACGCAGTCATCCGCAAAGGCCAGTATCTTGATTGTTGGTTGTCCTTGTGAGGTTATCCCCATGAGACGTGAGTCAGTTACTCGGAGAAGTGGGTCAAAGCTAAAATTGTATAGCAGTGGGCTGAGGGGATCCCCTTGTTTGAGCCTTCTGTATGGTTTAATATTGTTTGTTAGGAATCCAGGGCCGCATACAGCCATGGTTGCAGATTCTGTTAGGAGCATCACCCATTCTATAAATCTTGGTGGGAGTTTGAAGGCATGTAGAAATTCTTTTAGGTATAGCCAGATAACACGGTCATATGCCTTTTCCTGATCCAAGAAGACCAGGGCACCAATTGCTTTGTATTGGAAAATATTTGCAACAGGGTGGATGTTGTTCCATATTAAACGCCCTGGTATAAACCCAAACTGGTTGGGTGATAGGACGTCAGATGCAATTGCGACTAATCTAGCTGCTAGAATTTTTGTTAAAATTTTTGTGTCAGTGTGGAGAATGCAGTTGGGCGCCAGTTGGCTAGGTCCAACTTGTCACCCTTTATTACAAGGTTATAACGTAGGGTTCATGGCCTCCTGGTAATAGGCGTGTTTCCAGCAAGCTCTGGTTCATAGACGCCAATAGGAGGGGAGAAATTTGTTGAAAATATTTTTTGTAAAATTTGTAGGGTATCCCATCAGGCCCTGGGCATTTCCTACGTGGTACACCGCGAATTGTCTCCCAAAGCTCCTCCTGTGTAGTATGGGATAGTATATTGTAATTTGGTGGTGTACTTTGTATCTTAGCAGTCTGTATAAATTCTTTAATTTTTTGTGAATCTGTTAGCGTTTCATGATATATTTTGGTGCAATAGCAGTGTACTTCCGCCTTGACCCCCTCAGGGTCGGTTGCCACGGTGCCATTGGTCTTGTGGACCTGTGTGCATGTGGGCTGGTTTTCACGGGAGTGGAATTGGTGGAAAAAGTATGTTGAACAGGTTTCACCTTCCTTTATGAACTTACCTTTGTTTGATATTTTGATTCTGTGTTGGTGTTCAAAGATGAGGTTGTTAAGTTGGGCAGAGATTTCTGCCCATTTGCGTCCCCAGTTGGGGCTATAGCCAGATCTCAGAGTATTTATTTTCAAGTGGTCTAGTTTCACCAAGGTACGCTTGATTGTGGCCATGTCCACGGTGTACTTATGTGATGCAGTATGTCAGGTTTTGTTGATTAAATCCTTTTTGAAATTTTCCCATGTTCCGATGGGATCCAAAGTGAATGGGGCTGTGAATTCTGGGTTTGTAGCCTTGTTTTCAACCCAGTCAGATATCTCAGGCAATCTTATATTTTCTGGGTGAAGCTTTTATCCAAGGCGACACCTGTGTGTGGGATTGGGTTGGCACTAACTACACCGTAACTAATTGGTGGTCAGAAAATTGATCTTTTTTGTTATAAATTTGAAGATTCTTGAGTGGTGGGATTGTGGGACGAGAATGTGGTCAATGTAGCTCATTGATATAACCACTCCCTCATATATGTTGGGCCACGTCATTTGGGGAAGGAGTGGTGAACTGGGGGAAGAGCATCCTGTAAGCCAAGAGATGCCTTCATTGTGCGGAATTCAATGTGTCCAGGTGGGTATCCCCTGGGATTAGGCCATTGGTCCATATCAGGGTTATCCCAGCAGTTGAAATCTCCTAACATAATGGTATCTGGTGGGAGGGTGAGAGTAGAAATGTTTTCAAAAAGTTTTCTCTTGGTTGCAGTGCACGGTGCATAGACACATGATATCAAAATTATTTCCTCTTGGCATGTGATTGTTGCTACCAGGACTCGACCATGCAAGTGTGATGATGAATTTGTAATTTTAAATTTTTTGTTGCTTCAGATGATCACCCCACAGTGAGACGTCCATACTGATTGTGATGGTGTGACCCTGGTTGACAAGGATCCTTCTTCCCCTTGTAGAAAGTGGGTTTCTTGGATGGCCAAGATGTCTACTAGAGGTTTTTGCAGAAATTCCAGCTTTTTGGCTTGGGACGTATGAGCCCTGGCTCCTGTGATGTTTAGCGTCCCTATTGACACTGAGTGCCCGTGGCGCCTCAGGAGCGGTTGGAAGGGCCTTCTGGCCCTATCCCACCACGGCTCATTTTGGCCATGCTCCACGTCTGTACTCCAACTCTTTCACTACCATTGCTGGTTCCCTTGATCTGACCCAATGATTCAATGGAATTGCAGTTTTTTGCATTTGCATCAACTTTTCCTGCACAGGTCTCATGTTGATTTGATGCGGATTGTTGATTGGATTTTATATTTTTGAGGTTCAACTTTATTGAATTGTGCACCGAATTTTCATCCAAATTGCAGTTGCATTGTTCCTCAATATGTGCATGACAGATGTCACTTTGTGACTCAGTCAGGTTACTGTGAAAACTTTCAACCTGGGCATATTGTTCTGATTGGTTGGTTCGGTGAATATCCAAAATATCCTCCCAAATTTGTCCAGGGTTAATGGTGGACTCCGCGTGTGCCACCGCTTCAGCCACTGCTCGCTTGTGGGCTTTTTGTGCCACTTTACGTTGTTTGCTTGTAACTGGGTCCACAATGGAGTATAGTCCATCTTCACCCAGTGGAATGGGTGGTGACTGTCAGTCATTTTGGCGAAGTTTTCATTATCTTTGTCCTTTGCTTCCTCACAATAGTCATTTTCCATTAGGCCCTCTTTCACAGAGCATGCGTGTTCCTTGTGGCCCAGTGAGCCACAGTGGTTGCAAATGGGCGGTGCGCGTTCTGGTGTAACTTGGAATGCGGCTGACTGGCCCCCATCTTTGAAGTGAAATTCTGCTGTGCGGGGAATTCTGGATAAGTCCTCTTCCACTTCTGGTAAGGGATTGATTATGGCGATATCTTTGCCCGTGCACAGGTTGGGCATCAGGCAAAAATACTGTAATTCAAGTTGCTGATTTTCTCCATAGGCCACAAGACCTTTGCAGAGCTCCTCCTCAATTACCTTATGAGGAAGGTTGGTGGGGAGCGAGTCAAAAGAGATGAACAAAGTTTTTGCTTTGTTCCATCTGGTGCGCGCGGTGCACACAATTTTTTGCCCTCAGGGAGGACAATTTCCACACAGACTTTTGCTGCAGCATTGGATTCATCGGCTGTTTCAAAACCAATATTGATCCAGCTGCAGCCCATGTTGTTGGTGGCTATGTACACCGCGTGAGGGAAAAATGAGGGCTGTGCCTCACATGTTTTCTCCCACAGGGTTGGTGACTTATCCCCAAGGAAGAGTCTGATCCCATGCTTCACCTTTGATAAGGGTTGGTTGTACTGAATGTACATATATTGCGCGTGCTTTACAGTGAATACCATAAACCCAGATGGTGTCTGAGTTTGCGATTTCTTTTCAGATTGGGTTCCTGGTCCCCCTCCAGGGCGTTTCTTGCCCTTAGTTGCACCATTAAGCGCACCACTCACCGTGACGCTCGCCCATGTTGTATTATTTTTATTAATAAAGTCGCCCATCTTTCCTGTGTGTGATTATTTAAATTTGCTGTTCAAATAGAATTGTAGTAACTAAAGTGATTGTTATGAGAAAGAAAACTCCACTAATCAACAGTTGAGACCTTAATTGCAAGTCTCAGACCAAGGCCAAGTATGATGTAATTGGCAATGAATCAAGTGGCCAAGCTTCCAAAACCAATTCAAATTATTTTATACAAAAGTTCTGAAGCCTCAGAGTCAAACTAAAATAATTTAAACAAATTAATTAGGCCAATCAAAAGTTAAGACCTTAACTGCAGGTCTCTGTATATTGCCAGGATGAAGTAACCAGTGGTGAATCGTTTCCCCAGCCAAATCTGCATAGTTCATACAGTCTAACGTGGAAATCAAAAAGAATTGAGGTGAACCAAAGCAATAACTAAAAAATCAAAATAAATCAAGTAAAAGTAAAGTTATTTGCAAAATGCATACAATTCTTCAGCATTCAAGGACCACCCCCACTACCCTCTAAAATCTAAAAAAAACTAAAAACTGGGCAGAATCTGGGCCCCATTTGGGGGTGGCACCTCCAAACCCAGTGCAACACCTGGGCATCACCCTGAGCCCCAAATGGGCCAGACCTACCTGGGATTGAGGACGGACTCATCCAAAAGCTTGCATCCCACATTGCCTCCCTCAGGGGAAGGAAAATGGGACTCATGGGGCAAGTCACAGTTGCAAATTCCCTCCTGCTTCTGATCCTCTGGTTCCCAGCGGCAATCATCCCCTTCTCATCAGAATTTCATGACCGCATCAGGGTATTATTGCAGTCATGGTTGTGGGAAGGCAGAAGAGCCCTAATATTAATAGGCCTTCTCCACGGGCCATGAATGGAAGGAGGCCTAGGCCTAACTGACCACATCACTTAATCAGATAAGATATTTGGTAAGTGGATAGTTAGAATGAAAAGCCCAAGCCCCAAACCAAACCACTGGTCACATGACGCATGCATCAACCTGGCCAGGGACCTCAGACTAGCCAATCCCACAGCGTGAAACACCCTCCTATCCTACCTGGCAGCCAATCCAAATGCCCATGGCCTACACTAGGCCTCGAGATTCTCCTGCGCAGTACTGAAGACCATCTGTCAAGATGCATGGCTGTTCCCTCTCAGCATCACAAGGGGGAAACACAGCTGAGGGTTCACAAACCACACCTACGCTCAGGAATGCAGGGGTGCATGAGTCTCAGTGGTGGAATACTCCCCGCCAAGAGTGCGAACCCTAGCCCATATCAACCTCCTGGACCATAATGATCAGCTATATGACAAAAAAATTAAAAAAATTGGTAATTTGTGACCCACGATTTACTTCACCCAAAAATTAGGGTGCACGTTTGATGATTCCTGCACAGGGCCTACCAAACAGCTGAGCAGTTTAATTCAACCCAAGAGCACTGTAAAGTATGCAGCACAAAAGACACCCTGCTGCATAGGTTGAAAGAGTGCCCAACGGCCCAGCTTGTATGGAAACTAGCGTGGCCACTGATGGCACCAAACCGTATACCCACCAAACTCTGTCCAATCATTAAATTTTATGGCACTTAATATTGACCCACCAATCCCAGAATTGCTCTGAGTGGTTATTTTTGAATTATCCTTATGGACAATTCACATGATTTATCTTGAGGCAATTCAAAATTCAGCCCCAAACACCATCAATATTTGCAATCAATTTATCAAAAACATAATTAAATTGTTCAATATTTGGCTGCTTGGTGAAGCGACTCCATGCTGACTTCAGAGGAAGGTGCAGAGCTGGCTTCCGCTCCCTTCCTAACCATCAGTATAGAAATGCAAACCTGCCTCAACAGCATAAATTTACCAAACAGCTCAAGAGAACCCCTCCAACACCGCCAGGTCCCATGGGAACACTAGTCATGACATTCTCCCCCTGTACTTGGGTTTAAGTCGCGGCCCCCTTATTTCACTTTCTCTCTTTCTCTCTCTTTGGTGTGGCATATTTGTCCCAAGGTTGGCCCACCTTGAATAAAATTATTATTATTATTATTAGGGGGCGTGGCATAGTCGGGAGGGTAGCCCACTATCACCCCTCACATCATGGGTTCCAATACTGTCATGGCAGAAATTCTATTTCTGCGCCAAGAGGATATCAATACATGTGGATTCGCGCACCATGCCTCAGTCCAACCAAGCTAATCAGTGAAGTTGGATCATGTAATCCTGGCCTATCAGAACATGCACAGGAAGGTTTTACCCAGTACTTGGGTTTTGTCATCCACTTCCATAATTTTGCCCCCTACTCCCTATCCTCTCTATCAGTGTGGTATATTTGTTCCAAGGTCAGCCCACCTCAAATAAAATATTATTATTAATTCCATTTAATAAAAAATTCTGCTGTGTACCCTATTAATCACATGATTGTCAGACACATTTTTGAGTGTATAGGCATCATTTGCATTTTGGCAATAACCTCAAATGGTTTAATCATAATGCATCTAGCTTATTTTTGCAACCAAACCCATGTATATCACAATAGGCTATGCATTCTCCAATGGCAAATCCCCTAAAGTTGGATTGACTCTTATCTTTGGCTTTTTTGGCCTGAACCCTGCTTTTGATTATAGTATCATAAGCTTGAGATTGGAAATCCACTATTATATTTGTGAGCTGTCATTGGTATATATCCGCATTCATCCCTAGAGTCAGATCTTATTCTGAATAGAGAATTGGTGGAAATACTGTTCTATGAACATATAATAATTCAAATGGAATTTTTCCCTTAGCTGAATAAAAACTGATGTTGTACTCAAATGTTACCAAACTTAAATAAGATGCCCAGGATGACGCTTTACATGAGATCAACTTTCTGAGCATAGCGGTGAGCGTTCCATTGACTTGTTCAATACTTCATTTGGTTCATGTTGATAGGGTGCAGATACCACCCCTTTAATTCCCATTAGATCATTTAGGTATGGAATTACAAATGAGGTAAAGTTTGTCCCATTGTCACTTAGTAATACTTAGGGACACCCATGCCAATATATCACCTGCTCCAAGATAAATTTGGCGGTACTCAGGGCATCTGCTCAGATCAAGGATAAGGTTTCAACCCACCTCATAAGATGGTTAATTGCTACTATGATGTAACGTACCCCACCCATACTTGCACTCAATGGTCCCATAATGGCAATTGAAACTGTGTGCCATGCAAATCCTAGCTTCACCAAGCAATAATTTGTAACGTTCTTATATGGCTTATGAAGTTGATACTCCATGCAACAGGTAATATAATCGGCAACATCATAACTTAGGGATTCCCAATAATAGTATTAACTGATGATTTTTAAGCGTTTTCTCTAACACAACATGTCCAACAACATTGTGGGCAGCTCGAATAATTTCTGTATGTTATGAAGGTTTTGGAAATAAAAGCCTTTTTTGTCTGTTATTTTGAATAATTGGCCATTGACAAATTCAGTTTTCTCCATCGCCTTTTTCAGTGCTTTTTGGATTTCAATCGGTTTCTTTTTTGTAACTCCCTATGGATCATTTGCTCAAATAAGCCATCTGCACATTTTGCACAGAAAAAATGACAGGTAACCTTGATAACCATCAGCGTTTGATTTTTTTTCTCCATTCCAATGTTCTATCTCAAAGTTATAGGCCTGCAATTTTAAAGCCCACCGTGCTAATCTCCCTTCTGGTTCTTTTAGATTATGGAGCCAACAAAGAGAGGCATGATCAGTTACAACCTTGAAATGTGTTCCGTGGATATAAAATCAAAATTTCCTGCAGGCATATATAACTGCAAGACACTCTTGCTCTGTAACTGTATAATTCCTTTCAGCCTTTGACAGAGTTTGGCTGACATATGCCATGGGGTGTTCATCCCATTTTCGTCTACTTGGCTAAGGATGGCTCCTATTGCCATCAGCGACGCATCTGATTGAATAATAAACAGTTTCTCAAACTTCAGATAATTTAAAATTGGACTCATTACTAAATGTTTCCTCAATTCATCGAATATGATCTGAGCCTCATCATTTTAGACAAATCCCTTATTTGGGTCCTTCAATAAATGGAAAAATGGATCAGCTATTTTTGCAAAATCCTTAATGAATCAGTGATAGTAGCTGACCATTCCAAGAAAGACTTTAATATCCTGAACGCTCTTAGGGACTGTCAACTTTCTAATTGCTTCTACCTTCTGTTCTTGGGGCTTGAGTCCATCTGCATTGATTACAAACCCCAAATACTCTAGTTCCTCTTTTGAAAAAATGACACTTTCTTGGCTTAATTTTGAGATTTTCAGAAGCCAGTCGCTTAAATACTTCCTTAAGGTGGTGTGGGTTTCGGTGAACGTTCAGCTAAACACATTAATATTGTTCAGTTAGACAAGGACACAGGACAGCTTCATATCAAATAAAATCGTGTCCATTGCCCGCTGGAATGTCGCTGGGGCGTTACACAAGCCTTGAGGCATCCTCGTTGGCTGGTACAACCCCTGTGCTGTGATAATAGCACATTTTCCTTGATCCTTCAGGGGCATATCTATATGCAAATAACTGTAATATAAATCCATGGAGGAGAAAAACTTGGCTCCTACTAACCAGTCCAATGCATTATCAATGCTCAGCAGGGGATACAAGTCCTTTTTCTTGATTTTGTTCAAGTGACAATAATCAATTATGACTTGATTTGATTTATCTTTCTTTTAACAATTAATATAGGTTTCACTCATAGGCTGAAAGATGGTATAAGCATTCCATGCTCTATGAGTTTTTTTTAGATTTCTTTGGCAACAACTGCCTCTACTGCTCTAGACCTTCAAATAGGCCTCAATCAAATTGGTCCAGCATCCCCAGTATTGACTCGGTGCAAAACATCCTTTGCACACCCAAGATCATGGTCATCCTGCACAAAAATAGTATGGTACTTTGCAAATAAGGCCAGAATTTCATCTTTCTGACCCTCCGTTAACCCAGCTAACCAATCCATTTTAATTAGCATGTGGATCCTCCTGGCGGTCACCTTTGGTAATCATAATTCATCTAATTTTCCAAATTTGTGGAAGGAACAAATCTCCAATATTTGTTTTAACTGGGAGAATGCAACTACTTGATACCATTTGATTTTTATTGGAGTTTTCTCCAGATTGGCCAAAAGGACCTGAATCTCCTCATGACTGGGGATTAAAATTCCTGGGGCTACCCAAGGCTTGAACCTTGATTGTTGCCAAGGACCTTCAATTTCAGAGTATAACTGTTCTGGAATTTCCAAAGTCAGTCCAGTCTCCACGATACGTTACATTCCAGCTGAATTGACATCTTCTTTAGAATGGATTGGGATTCCACAATTTTCATTTACATATATGGGTAACTCCTGGATTTTCTTCCCTTTCAATTTATAACCAACAGGTAATATCCCACCTTATAGACTAAATTGATGAAATTATTTCTTCTATTAAGGGGCGCCTTCCCCTCCCATTGATAAAACAGCGGCAACGTCTGCACCAGAATTGTCAAAGTGTCTTCTTCAAAATCACAAATGACCCCATACTTCCACATGAAGTCAGTGCCAATGAGGATATCATAATTCTGGTTGGCCAGGACAATTGCCAGTGCTAATACAACCAAGGATCCAAATGTAGTGGCAGAGCACTATAGGCCCCACAGGAAGTGGTAGGGTCAGGGACGGCCATCCCATACTGCTTCCTGTGCTCTAGATCTGGTTTAGCATTTAATATCTTCACTAAATTTGGTGAATATTATATTGATTGGCGCTCCACTGTCAATTATTGCCCTGATGGGGACTTGGTTTACCAAAATATCCATATATATACACTCAGAATTATAAGATAAGCTACTGTTTAATGCATTTATGACAGATTCATTGGCCAAATCCAGGGTATGAATTAACTGAGCTGATATCTTGTAGAACGTTTCTCAAATTGTACCAATTGGAATTGATCCATTTTTTTAGTACTAGATGGTCATTGGAATTGATACATTAACTTCGTCTAACTTGGCATTCAATAGATTGATTTCATCTTCAGAATTTCAGACTTTCTCCACTATTTGTCAGGCATACAGGAGAGCTACTTCTTCTACAATTTTGGGGGGTAATACCCTTTGATTTTGATCTTATTATTGCGTTTACATCTTGATAGACAATTTGATGAAGAGTATATAACTCAGGCTCATCCGCAAATAGATCTAACTTGTCCAATTCATATAATTTATATGTGGGAACTTGGTTACCTGTGGTTCTACATTGTCCCTCATCTAGACTGCATGGTCTTTTTCCTGCCCATTGGAAATTTCTTGTTTCTCCTTGTACTGGACTAAGTTAACCTGATCCTTTGGTTTGCGTTGTCCACAGTTATTGGTGAAATGACCAGGCTTTCCACACTTATTGTAAGCTAACTGAGACTTATTGAATGGTCTAGATAAATCATATTGTTTATATTGATTCCCACTATTGTTGAATTCTCTGGATTTGTTGGGGAATCTTCCTGGACCCTTATTGTTATTTGACTGGTTATTCAGTTTGTATATCCAATTTGGCGCTTCAAACATTGCTGACAAGACCTTTAGATGTTCTATCATTTAGAAATGGTGTATTTTCTAGTAAGAGTGTATGACATCATTTGGTGCGATTTTGGTGAGTGTGCAATGCGTTCTGCATCATAATCCTTCCATCAAAATTGGTCATCATATTAGCCCCACTGATGATTTGTGCTTCCTCATAAAACGATTGGCAAATGCACCTAATGTTTCATCCTTTATAAAATGAATTCCCATAAATTCTTGCTTCTGGGCCGACATCTTATCTGGACTACCAAATTCTTTCAAAATCCCATCCTTTGCCTCCTTATAGCTCCAGTTCTCCCCACAAAGGTAAGGCAAAACTAGATTTTGACAGGAAGTATCAAGGCAATTTATGACAATGACAGATTTCTGCCAGTCACTATAGCCATACATGGTCATCTCAAATAAATGGAAGAAGGCAGGCGCATTATCCTGATGGAAATGGGTAACTTTGGAGTGCTCTTAAAATCTTCAATGATGATTGGTGCAGTATTTCTAATTGGAATTTGGCTGGACACTGGAGTTGTTTCAGGTTTAACTTCAGGAAGTGCCGCAATAGTCAGGGGCATTTCCTGAACAGGTTGGGTCATGCTGTCACCACAACCTTCTAGTTCAATAGATGCTGACTCATTCTCAAATAAATTCACCTTGTAGTACTCATCTCGTGAGCAAGTAGATTTAGAGTCTTCAAGGTCATCCAATCTTTTAAAGACTTTTTCTTCCCAAGCTAAACGTTTTTTTCATTTTCCTGAAGTTGATGATTTTTATTAATTTCCTCCTTTAAAGTGGCTTTCAAGGTTTTAATTTCCTTCTGCAATGTGCCTTCTCATTTTTGGATATTGAATAAATGTTCATATATTTTATTTAAACGAGGTAAGCTGACCAGGGGACGGACACTACTGAACTAAAACTAAAATCATAATAAAATAAAACTAACAATTCAAATGAAACGCCCAAAATGGATGGATCAATTGAATCATACCTAACAAAATTTCAACCAGGTGGGCAGCGAATACTGCTATCCCTCCATGGTGGATGGGGAGGGGGCTCAGGGGGCTCATCTTCAGCTGCATCCATCTCATTCCAGAGTAGGGTGCATGTTAAGGCAGATAGTAAGGGTGTGGGGGTATTGACAGTATGGTGTAAGTCCTGGGGAACATCCCTTGGCCCTTGATCAGGCCATCTTCCCATTCCCAAACAAAAAAACACCAAAGAGGATGGCAGTACCCCTCATTACTCAGGGCGATCTTGCTCACATAGTAGACAAGCGATGGGTAACAGCTCTCCTGCTTTGGATCCCACCCCTGGTACCCATACTCACCTCAGCAGAACTGTTGCGGGAATAAGTGAAATCTGCACCAAGATTATTGTATTGAAATTGGTCAGATCTAATTCAAGTGGCAATATGGCCGATGGCCAAATCTCAAATGGCTGGAAAGGTATGAAGACCGAGGTATCAGCTGGAACGCCTGATGGCTCCAATTCAATCAATAAGCCAATAGAACTAACATCAGGCGCCATTAACAAGGGTTTGAAGCCCTCTGTTGGTAATTCAGGCATTGCAGCTGATGTGCTGCCTTTAACCAAATGACAGTTCAGCGACCGAGTGTGGCAGGTTGGGTGTCCCAAACCTGTTCCTAACCAAATGGACCTTCTCCTTTATGGGGTGGCCTT
The DNA here is from genome assembly GCA_022478985.1 of Massospora cicadina. NCBI lineage: Eukaryota > Fungi > Entomophthoromycota > Entomophthoromycetes > Entomophthorales > Entomophthoraceae > Massospora > Massospora cicadina. The sequence continues at coordinate 15,664 of JAKSZP010014912.1, read as the reverse complement.
AGGGGATTCCTGTTGCTCATCAGGCCAAACGCCATCATGTTAACCATCAGAAACGTAGCCAAGCCCCAGTTCAAATGTTTGAGGTTGAACTGACAGAGACTCGGCCCACCGCCAAATTTTGCAATGTCAGTTCTCAAGTAACAAACCCGCCCATTCCTGAACAATTCGCCGTTTAGGTCAAAATTGTGGGACCCAATCCCAACTTGTCACTACCCCAATCAACCACTATTAAATCAGTTGCATAGCACCGAGAGACTGCTGGTCAATTTTCTTACTTTTTCTTTAAATAAAAATTTACCAAAAAAAACTAAAATAAATTTTATTTTTCTTCCAACCGCATCCCTGATGGCATTTCCCTGGTGGCCTGTTGGTCCATACACCGGATGGGCTCTACCAATACTCTTGGTCACTATGGCCCCCTCCATTGTCAATTGGGTTCAGAGAGTCCAATATTTTTGGCTTTACAGCCCCATGATCACTTACTCTAGCAGCAATACATGGGAATCTTGTGGCATATGTCCACCAATTGTAAGAGAGAATCCGTCTCCTTGTCACCCCAGTTGAAATGACATCATATGCTGAGGATCTTATTGAGACTATCTCAGTGATTCCACCCCTGCAGCAAGACCCCCTGGGTCAGGATTGGGTTCAGTGTGGTTCGTCATCAGGATCATTCTCACCATGTTGCTGCACCAACACTTTGTTGTTTCCCACTGCCCGGCTCCATACCAAGTCATCCAGTCAGCAATGCCTCTGGCATTCTGGCTTGCTTTTTGGGTGCTTACACATCCCAACTGGCAGGCTGGTCTAAACTTATTCTGCCGTTTCCATGCCACATGGGGTTTGATATCCTTGATGACTGGAACTTCTGAATAGTTTCCAGCCATCATTATACCAATGATGTATTTGCCCAAAGCAATTTCAGCTTTGAAGTGGGCGTCTGGGAATTTAACAAACGTGGCAATGTTGGTTCAGGTTATTTTTTCTTTCAAATTCTGTGCTACCGTTACCATGTTCTGGATGGCTTTAGTGAAAATTTTGTGTAAAGTTTTCATGTTGATCTTACTTTGTGGAGTAAGATTTATGGGGATGACGGGAGGTGTAATTCCTCCTGCAAGCGCATCCACAGATTTGGTGGCAGCTTTGCAAAGCGGATGGCAATTTGGTGTGGCGGCTGCTTCTACAGCAAGCTGGTGGTCGCTATAGAACAGTTTGGCATTAGGTTGTGGGACATATTTCTGAGGTGGGAATTGTGCATCCCATTCTGCGTTACAGAGCCGCTCAAGTTGCAGTGTCAGTTCTTCAATGTCATTACCTGATTCGTCGATTTCATTCAATAATTCCCATGGATTTTGTTTGAATTGTATTGGGGAATCAGCGTACAGTTGAGGTTTGTTTGATTCATTTGTGGATGCATGGGATCAAACTGGGATCCAATATGATGTTTGGTTGGATGAATTATTTATGGCATTAAGGCAAGGTGGGTGTTAATTGGTGGCTGCAGGAGCAGCTGCATCATCAGGCATTGGAAATGGGGAAGGTAAGATCATACCCCATACTGGAGTTGGCATGGGGTGGGTAGCGGATTGGTGGGCGTCTGGCAAACTTTCAGCGTTGGCAGAAGTTTCTGAGTATGGGCATTTATGTTTTGAGTGGTCTAACTCAAAACAGGATGGACAAATCGTCCATCCGCCCTCAATGCGGGCCCAGAATGGATGGTTGGGGGCAGATGGAATGGTGGCATGAGAGGGAATTGCTAAAGAAATTTTTGTAAATTCAGGGCTGATTGTGGCATATGTCCGAGGCCCAGTGAGGCATGTGGCCACATTTGGGACCACAAATTGCAAGATGGGGTTGGCGCCGTAGGCTGCCAGACCTTCCATCAGCTCCTGGTGGAGCACTTTGGGGAGGAGATGGGTGGGCAAACCAGCGAACTGAATCACCAAGGTGGTGTCCGTTGGGAGCCAGGTCTGAGTTGTTGGGAGGGGAATATTATTAGAAATTAAAGGCACTGTTGCTTCAGTGGCTGCATCAGCTTCACAGGGGAAGCTGAGATCAAAGTACCCCTTATAGGGGTGGAAGTCTATGAAAAAGGCTGGTGTCATCACTACCTGAGCCATTTTGTTAATGGCTTGGTCGTCATAGGGGAAGAATCTCCCATATTTGACCCTAAGTCTAAAATGCATGTTGCTCCGGGGGAGCACTAGGGTGCAGCGGGGCACCACTTGGGTTTAGGCGAGATGGGCATCAAGATCCTTGGGAGGAAAAAATCGCCCCAAGGGTTTGGAATGACTGGGCAAGCCAGTTTGAGCGCGTTTTCCTGTCAGACAGAAAATGGAGGGGGAATTTCGCCGCTGCCCCATGCTGTGACAGTCAGCAGGGGATCCAACGACATTGGAGCAAGACTTCAGTGTGCGATTAAGTGTTTGCTTTTAATTTATCAAAATTAATTTGCTTGGAAAGTGTCACACAGTCTCCTTCTTGAATTAAGAAAAAGAATGTTGGAGGTATGAGTTCTCCTGAATCTGCTACCATAATTGGCCCATCTCCTGCCTGTGACAGATGGGGTCTCTGAAAACTGCCACAAAGCAGTTAGGCAAGAGTGCCCAAGTGAGGGCCCACAGGCAGGATATCCTTGCAGTTGAGAGATCCCAAATCTGACTATGCGGAAACCACTTTACCACAAAGGTTTGGACCACAGTTATGACAATGCTGGCGCTCAGGAGGAGGGCCTGACCCCCTGAGAGGGCGTACAGGGACTGAATGGCCCTGTCAAAGTCTGAACTGCTGTCTATGAGGTGGTTTCCAGGTTTTCTTTAATAAAGTGATTTGCAAATGCGCAAAACTAATTTTAGAATTTATTAAGTTTTATTTAAGTTTATAGGAGATAAAACTGCTTTAAACAATTTCGCCTGCTCAGATTTATACTGAGCTTACTGAGGAAGAGCAGGTCCTGTTCCTGCGAAGTCTGCGGGCGTCTTCCCAGCGGTGGGCCCTATTTGAGAATCTAGAGCCTTGATCTTAGCATCGAGGCCCATTCTCAAACTTGGGCTGGGTACCCACGGGGTTGCAGAAATTTTTCCACATTCATTATTCAGCTTCAAATTGCTCTTGAAGCCCGGGCCATTCCCCTCGCCCATATTCCCTGATATTGGTTCATTGCCTCTTTTGGGAATAATTCATTTGGCGGCATCTGGTTGGCCAGAGCTCCACTTGCAAGGAGTTTCATCCTTGTCAATACTCCCAAATGCAACAGATTCAGCCTCCGATTGGTCAGAAATTTGCATCCAAGGGTCCAATCCCTCATCGCTGCATTTAGCAATATTGGATTTGGCAGCATCTGGTTGACCAGAGTGCCATTTCCGAGGCTTCACTTCCCCATCAGCCTTTTGATTTGATATTGCTTCCAATTTCGAGGCATCTGATTTGTCAGATTGCCATTTACAATAATTGAAGCAGTTGAGCCCCTCTCCCCTGGCCCCAACTATCGCCCTAGGGAAGATTAGGGCTATGTGGTGGTCAGGAAACGCCTTGACCGTTACATCACCCTCCCCAGATGAGAGCCCCCTCCAGTTCCAGAACTCCTCCACCTTCTGTGGGCAGTTGCTGCAGTCATCAGCTGTCTGCCAGGTATACTCCTCCACCAGGTATCCTACCCATTTGACTAGGTACCAGCGCTTTCTCCGCGAGATTTTTGACTCCAAGATCTCCTCCACCTCATACTCCGCCTCTCCCAGGTTCCCCGAGTGGACAGGCTCTGGTTTCTCTGGGAAAAGACCTTCAAACTTCCTAAGTTGTGAGACATGCAGCACTGGGTGCGCCCGCGATCCCTCGGGGGACTCAAGCTTGTACGCCACTTCATTTACCTGGTGGAGGACTTTGAATGGGCCCAGAGCGACTGGTCCAAATTTTCCTACAGCTTGCTGGCACCAAGTTGTTCTTCGCGTTGATCATCACTAGGTCTCCTTCCTTTAGCTCCAGGGCCTTGGATTGGTGAGTGTCAGCCTTCCTCTTCTGCATATCTATAGCTTTGTCTAAGTTTGCATGCAGGGATTTCAAGTTTTCCTTCATTTCTGTTGCCAAGTCGTTGGCCGCTAGATTTGGACCTCTGGGGTGGGTTTCCATCATCTTTGGGTGGAACCCATAGTTCGCCATGAATGGCGACATTCCTGTTGACAAATGGGTCAAGTTATTATATGCGAATTGGGCTAGTCTTAGCCAGTCCATCCAGCGTTCCTGTTGTGTAGTCATGTAGCATCTCAGGTACTGCTCGAGGACTTGGTTAACTCGTTCTGTCTGGCCATCATACTGCGGGTGGTAAGCTGAGGATCTGCATGGCTTGATCTGAAGATTTTCAAGTAGGTGTTGCCAAAAACGGGCAATGAATTGAGGGCCTCTATCCGATACTATCTCCATTAGTAGACCATGGTGGGCGAACACCTCATTAACAAAGATATCCGCCATGACCTTCGCTGTGATGGTGGAGTTACAAGGAAAGAATTACGCGTACTTGGTCATTCTGTCTACCACCACCATCACAGCGTCATATCCCTTTGATTTTGGAAGCCCCATTATGAAGTCCACACTCAGTGAGGACCATGGTATTTCCGCAATCTGGAGGGGCATGAGTTTTCCTAAAGGCTTCTGCCTAACGTGCTTGGAACGGGCACAAGTGACACATTTCTGGATGAACTCCCTTATGGCACTGGGCATCCCCAGACAGGAGTTACTTCGGGCCAGGAGCTCTATGGTTTTCTCATTTCTAGGGGTGTCCTGCCAAGGGGTGGTCGTGGAAAGCGCTTATCGCCTCCTCCTGGAGCTCGCGGTTGGGCAGCCATGGGCGCCCTTTGTGGAGAATGAGGCCTTTCCTTTTACAGAAATTCTTATGTTGCTCGTTCTCTACCCCCTCCTCCAGGTCCTTCCACAGTGTTGTCCCATACTTTGAGCTTCGCTGGGCGGCCTGGAGCTTTTCCCTCAGTTCCTTGGTGGCATTATGGATGACAGCGAACACATTTGAGGGCAACATAGTGGCGGTGTTGTATGCATCCAGCTCCTCCCTTAGGAAGGACTTACCTGGGTCCCTGCTCAAGAGATCTGGGATGAGGTTGCTTTCCCCCAGCTTGTACACAATCCTAAAATCATAAGATGCCAGCTCTAGGTGCCATCTGGCCTGGCGCTGGTTCATGCGCATTGGGCTCTTGTAAAATTCGAGGGCTCTGTGGTCCGTTCTGATAGTAAAGGGATGTCTGGCGTAGAGTAAGTGGTGCTGCCATTCCTCCAAGGCTGATACAATCGCTAAGAGCTCCTTGTCATACACGGGGTAGTTGGTCTCAGCGGGCAGCATTTTCCTGCTAAAGTAGCTTACGGGATGGTCTACCCCATCTTCTCCCTCTTGTAGCAGGACTGCCCCAATTGCAAAGTTGGAGGCGTCAGTCTCCACTATGAAGGGACGGTTGGCGTCAGGATGGGCTAGTACTGGTGCCTTCATGAGGCTCTCCTTGATGGCTTGGAAGGCTGTCTCCTCCTCTTTTCCCCAATGAAACGAGACCTGCCCTGTCAGGCGAGTTAGGGGGCCGCCGTCTTGGACAGGTTTTTGTGAACCTCCTTAGGAAGTTAACCACGCCCAGGAAACTTCTAACGCCCGCTCTATCCTTAGGGGCCGAACACTCCCTTACTGCCTTCAGCTTGTCCGGGCATATGGCTGTTCCCCCTTAGAAGACTACATTCCCTAAGAAGGAGACTGAGTCCTTGTAGAACTCGCATTTTGATGGCTTCAAGCGGAGGTCCGCCTTGTTGAGGGCTTTCAGCACGCTCAGCACATCTCCTTTGTGGTCCTCCTTGGTCCTGGAAAACACATGTATGTTGTCCATGTAGCCACACAACATTTTCCAATCAGGTTTCCTAAGGCGTTGTCTATGGTACGCTGGAATACTGCTGGGGCGTTCTTGAGGCCAAAAGGCATCACCTTATACTCAAAGACTCCTAAGTGGCACTTGAAAGCCATATATTGTTGTTGTTTGGTGATTACCGGAATTTGGTTGAACGCGTCAACCAGGTCCAACTTGGTGAAAACCTGGCTACCTGAGATCATCTGAGAGATGGTCTCCATCAGAGGGATGGGGTAGGGGTCAGACTTGGTGATTGCGTTCAGCCGCTGGTAGTCCACACACAGCCAAAGCTCGCCACTTGCTTTTGGGACTAGGAGTATTGATGACACCACTGAAGAATTGGATGGAACAATTATTCCGCGGTCCAGCATTTCCTTGACATAGACCTCCAGGGCCGCCCTCGCCTTAAGGTTCAAAGGGTAGATGGGACAACCCTTGGGGAATTCCGCATCCTTTTTGAACTTGAAGGTGAAAGGGTAAGGACCGTTTGGGATGGTAGAGGGAGCCTAGTTCTTCTTGAAAAGGTGAGCATATGCAAGAAATTCGTTGGGTATGTCTGCCTCCGTCTCCAGCCCTACTACTGCGTTCACCCCAGGCTTCCCTCCGCCAGTGGTGAAGAATTCTAGTGCTACCGGGGGTTGGTTCTTGGGGTATAGCATGACCAGGCGCTCCTGAAGTTTGAACTGAGGGGAGTACTTGTGCCACCACTCCATGCCCAGGATTATGGGATGAGGCAGATTTTTAATGGCACTGAATGACTCTTGGAAGGTGTGAGGCCCCTGCCGCAGCAGCACCTAGGTCTTGATTTATAACTGCTGACTGTTTTTGAAGTGTCTGCCAGCGTCACGGCTCCCTTCCATTCCATTTCCAGCCTCATTTCTTTTGCTAACCCATGATCTAGGTAATTCTCTTCCGCTCCAGTGTCCACCAGCACCCACAGCTGATCCTCCCTCTTTCTTCTCCAGAGCTGTAATGAATAGGGGACATAGAGATAAGACGAGGTATTTCCTTTATTGATGGTAGCAACGCGCAGGAGTAGGGCGGAAGTTGTAGGAGGGACTAGGGTTTACCCTTTCTGTGGTTTCCCGAAGGGTTTACCCCATTGGTGGAGCTGGAGTGCGAACCCTGTGTGGACTCCTGCGAGGGGTTGGAGACTGGCTCAGAATTCGCTCTGCGACCACGGAACTTCCCCTGTTGTACTCCGGTATGAGCCTTTGCTTGCACTAATGCTAGTTGGCCCTCCACCTGGGTCACGATTGAAATCTCCTCAAAGAGGGTAGCTCCCAGGCGAGTGGCAGCCAATGCTGTAAGGATGTCTGGGCGGAGGTTCTGGCGGAACATTCGTGCTATCTGGGTAGGGGTGACCTTGGAAGCCTTGGCCAAAGGGCGGTACACACGGGCATACTCCATGACTGACATCTTTCCTTGAGTCAGGTTCAGAAGGGCGGACCATGCAGCATCTTGGGAGTCATTCGGTGTAGCTGATCTCTCAACCAGTTGAAGACATTCCTCCAAGGTGGGAGGGAGCATCGTCTGGGTTTCCAGTAGCTCAATGAACCAATCCGCTAGGTTTCTGGGCAGGGCGGTTACTATCTGGGCGATCTGAAGTGACATGGGGGCTGTTCCTCCTGACGCCGTGGTCAGCCAGGCTTGAAGTTTCACATGCGAGAAGGTGGTGTGCAAGCTGCTCAACTCTCCTGGGGTGAGGGCCTGTCAGAACTCAGACGCGGACTTCTCGGGTTGAAAGTAGACGTTGGTATGCCCCTTTGAGGGAAGGAAATGGGCAACTTCTCTTAGGAGAAATAGAAGAGAAAAGATTACCATCAAACACGTGGTTGGGTGTTCATACCACGCAGGCAGGGCGCGTTCAGATGGCTTGTCCACCATATCCAGGAATAGAGACATCAAATTAAATGAGTTTCGTCTAATGTGATGGATGGGGTCTCTGAAAACTGCCACAAAGCAGTTAGGCAACAGTGCCCAAGTGAGGGCCCACAGGCAGGATAGCCCTGAAGTTGAGAGATCCCGAATCTGACTATGCGGAAACCACTTTACCACAAAGGTTTGGATCACAGTTAGGACAATGCTGGCGCTCAGGAGGAGGGCCTGACCCCCTGAGAGGGCGTACAGGGACTGAATGGCCCTGTCAAAGTCTGAACTGCTGTCCATGAGGTGGTTTCCGAGTTTTCTTTAATAAAGTGATTTGCAAATGTGAAAAACTAATTTTAGAATTTATTAAGTTTTATTTAAGTTTATAGAAGATGAAACTGCTTTAAACAGTTTCGCCTGCTCAGATTTATACTGAGCTTACTGGGGAAGAGCGGGTCCTGTTCCTGCGAAGTCTGCGGGCGTCTTCCCAGCGGTGGGCCCTATTTGAAAACTAGAGCCTTGATCTTGGCATCGAGGCCCATTCTCAAACTTGGGCTGGGTACCCTCAGAAGTTGCAGAAACTTTTCCGCATTCATTATTCGGAATTTGATTGCTCTTGAAGCCCAGGCCATTCCCCTCGCCCATATTCACCAATATTGGTTTATTGCCTCTTTTGGGAATATTTTTTGGCGGCATCTGGTTGGCCAGAGTGCCATTTGCAAGGATTTTCATCCTTGCGATACTCCCAAATGCAACAGATTCAGCCTCTGATTGGTCAGAAATTTGCATCTGAGGGTCTGATCCCTCATCACCACATTTAGCAATATTGGATTTGGCAGCATCTGGTTGGCCAGAGCACTATTTCCGAGACTTCACTTCCCCATCAGCCTTTTGATTCAATACTGCTTCCGATTTTGAGGCATCTGATTCATCAGATTGCCATTTATGATAATCGGAGCAGTCATGCCCCTCTCCCCTGGCCCCAACTATCGCCCTAGGGAAAATTAAGGCTATGTGGTGGTCAGGCAATGCCTTGACCATTACACTTCCCAATTTTTAAATAATATTGTGGTTATCAACAATATGAGAACCAATGGCAAAAAGACCTTGGCGGATTCTCAGTGGAATCCTAACTATCAGAAAAATATGGTTTATAACAAAATTGGCTTAACAAGGTAATAACTAACAATAAGATTACTCTGACTTCTCAGCCAAATTTGGGGTGTTTGTTACCACATGGGTCTGACCACCACCAAGGTGAGAAGATATTACTTGATGATGATAGGAAGCAAATTAACCAATCATTACCACACAAGTCTGACCACTGCTGAGGTGAGAAGATTTTACTAGCAGTGATTGGATACAATTCATCAAATCGTTACCACACGGGTTGGTTTTGCCATAAAAAATTTATCTCTGATCTGATAGGCCAAAAACCTATATTCCCTAATTTGGATGACTCGGCTTTATATACTTTAGCCTCAAAATCCTATGGTATCGAAATTTGAACTAGTTTAGATAGAAAATACTAGTATCAAGAAAAGGACCCTTCTTAGTTTTTCTTTCTCATAACAATCACTTTAGTTACTATGATTCGATTTGGACAGCAAATTTGGATAATCACACACAGTAAAGATGGGCAACTTTAATAACAAAAATAATACAACATGGGCGAGCATCGCAGCAAGCGGTGCACTTAATGGTGCAACTAAGGGCAAGAAACGCCCAGGAGGGGGACCAGGAACCCAATCTGAAAAGAAATCGCAAACTCAGACACCATCTTGGTTTATGGTATTCACTGTAAAGCACGCGCAATACATGAACATTCAATTCAACCAACCTTTGTCAAAGGTGGAACATGGGATCAGACTCTTCCTTGGGGATGAGTCACCAACCCTGTGGGAGAAAACATGTGAGGCACAGCCCTCACTTTTCCCTCACGCGGTGTACGTAGCCACCAACAACATGGGACATGGCTGGATCAATATTGGTTTTGGAACAGCCAATGAAGCTGATGCCGCAGCAAAAATCTGTGTAGAAATTGCTTTCCCTGAGGGCAAAAAAATTGTGCGCACCGCGCGCACCAGATGGAACAAAGCAAAAACTTTGTTCATCTCCTTTGACTCGCTCCCCACCAACCTTCCTTGTAAGGTAATCGAGGAGGAGCTCCACAAAGGTCTTGTGGCCTACGGAGAAATCCAACAACTTGAATTATAGCGATTTTTCTTAATGCCCGACATGTGCAGGGCAAAGCTATCACTGTAATCAACCCCTTCCCAGAAGTGGAAGAGGATTTATCCAGAATTCCCCGCACAGCAGAATTTCACTTTGCAGATGGGGGCCAGTCAGCTGCACTCTGAGTTACACCAGAATGCGCACCACCCACTTGCAACTACTGTGGCTCACTGGGCCACAAGGAACATGCATGCCCTGTAAAGGAGGGCTTAATGGAAAATGATTTTTGTGAATAAGCTATGGACGAAGATAATGAAAACTTCGCCAAAATGACTGATGGCCACCACCCATTCCACTGGGGTGAAGATGGACTATACTCCATCGTGGACCCAGTTACAAGTAAACAGCGTAAAGCAGCACAAAAAGCCCGCAAGAGAGCAGCGGCTGAAGCGGCGGCACACGCGGAATCTGCCATTAACCACGGACAAATTCAGGAGGATATTTCAGATATTTACCAAACCAACCAATAAGAACAATATGCCCAGGTCGAAAATTTTCACAGTAACCAGACTGAGCCATAAAGCGTCATCAGTCATGCACATACTGAGGAACAATGTAACCGCAATTTGGGTGAAAATGCGGTGCACAATGCAACAAAGTTGAACCTCAAAAATATAATATCCAATCAACAACCTGCATCAAATCAATATGAGACCTGTGCAGGAAAAGTTGATGCAAATGCAAAAAACCGCAATTCCCTTGAACCATTGGGTCTGATCAAGGGAACCAACAATGGCAGTGAAAGAGTTGGAGTACTGACGTGGAGCATGGCCAAAATGAGCCACGGTGGGATAGGACCAGAGGGTCCTCCCAACCGCTCCTGAGGCGCCACGGGCACCTCAGTGTCAATAGGGACATTAAATATCGCGGGAGCCAGTGCTCATACGTCCCAAGCCAAAAGCTGGCATTCTGCAAAAACCTCTTGTAGACATCTTGGCCATCCAAGAAACCCACTGCCTACAAGGGGAAGAAGAATCCTGGTCAACCGGGGTTGCACCATCACAATCAGTATGGACGTCTCACTGTGGGGTGATAGTCTAAAACAACAAAAAATTTATAATTCCAAATTCATCATCACACTTGCATGGTCAAGTCCTGGTAGCAACAATCACATGCCAAGATGAAATAATTTTGTTAGCATGTATCTATGTACCGTGCACTGCAACTGAGAGAAAACATTTTTTGAAAAAATTTCTACTCTCACCCTCCAACCAGATATCATCATGTTAGGCGATTTCAACTGCTGGGGTAACCCCAATATAGATCGATGGCCTAATCCCAGGGGATACCCACCTGGACACATTGAATATCGCACAATGAAGTCATCTCTTGGCTTACAGGATGCTCTTACCCCCAATTCACCAATCCTTCCCCACATGATGAGACCCAACATATGTGAGGGACTGCTCATATCAATGAGTCGTATTGACCACATCCTCATCCCACAATCCCACCACTCAAGAATCTCTAAATTTACAACAAAAAAGATCAATTCTTCTGATCACCAATTAGTTACGGTGCAGTTAATGCCAACCCGATCCCAAACACAGGTGTCGCCTTGGGGAAAGCTTCGCCCAGAAAATATAAGATTGCCTGAGATATCTGACTGGGTTGAAAACAAGGCTACAAACCCAGAATTCATAGCCCCATTCACTTTAAATCCCATCGGAACATGGGAAAATTTCAAAAAGAATTAATCAACAAAACCCAACATATTGCATCACGCAAGTACACCGCGGACACAGCCACAATCAAGCGTACTTTGGCAGAACTAGACCACTTGAAAATAAATACTCTGAGATCTGGCTATAGCCCCAACTGGGGACGCAAATGGGCAGAAATCTCTGCCTGACTTAACAATCTCATCTTTGAACACCAACACAGAATCAAAATATCAAACAAAGGTAAGTTCATAAAGGAAGGTGAAACCTGTTCAACATCCTTTTTCCACCAATTCCACTCCCGCGGAAACCAGCCCACGTGCACACAGGTCCGCAAGACCAATGGCACTGTGGCAACTGACCCTGAGGAGGTCAAGGCGGAAGTACACCGCTATTACACCAAATTATATCACGATATGCCAACAGATCCACAAAAAATTATAGAATTTATTTAAACTGTCAATATACAAAGTACACCACCAAATTACAATATACTATCCCTTATCACACGGGTAGGAGCTTTGGGAAACAATTCGTGGTGCACCACGTAGAAAATGCCCAGGGCCTGATGGGATACCCTACGAATTTTACAAAAAATATTTTCAACAAATCGCCCCCCTCCTATTGGCGTCAATGAACCAGAGTTTGTTGGAAACATTTCTATTACCAGGAGGCCATGAATCCTACGTTATAACCTCGTATAAAAAGGGTGACAAGTTGGACCTGGCCAACTGGCGCCCATTTGCACTCTCCAACAATGACAAAAATTCTAACAAAAATTCTAGCAGCTAGATTAGGCGCAATTGCATCTGACGTCCTATCACCCAACCAGTTTGGGTTTATACCAGGGCGTTCAATATGGAACAACATTCACCCTGTTGCAAATATTTGCCAATCCAAAGCAACTGGTGCCCTGTTTTTGGATTAGGAAAAGGCATATGACCATGTTAGCTGGCCATACCTAAAAGAATGTCTACATGCCTTCAAACTCCCACCAATATTCATAAAATGGGCGATTCTCCTAACAGAATCTGCAACCATGGCTGTATGCGGCCCTGGATTCCTAACAAACAAGTTTAAACCTCACAGAGGGCTCAAACAAGGGGATCCCCTCAACCCACTGCTATACAATTTCAGCTTTGACCCTTCCTCCAAGTAACTGACTCACGTCTCATGGGGATAACCGCACAAGGACAACCAACAGTCAAGATACTGCCTTTGCAGATAACTGCGTAGCAGGTATAGAAAACAATGAAGATGCCCGACAGCTGGAACACACTCTAGAGGAATACTCCAAGGTGAGCAATGCATCGCCCAACAAAAGGAAGACAGAAATCATCCTCTTAGGTAAATACACAAACAACTGGGCCACAACATCAGAACTTCACACCAACACTCGAAGAAAAAACCCAATTATATTACCCTTTGCAACACCTCCCAACACCACTCCTGTCCGACACCTTGGAATCTGGCTAGAATCAGGGGGATATGCTAATGAGACAATGGAAAGTAACCTGTTACAACGGGTATCCAAACGCGTCGCCTCCCTCAAGGGAAGAACCCCAGGACTAACAGGACGAGTTACAGTTGCTAACTCGCTCATCCTCCCAATACTGTGGTACCAGGCCCATGTGATAGCCTTCTCACCTACCTTTATAACCTCAATTCGCGCGCTTATCCAGGGCTGTCTGTGGCCTGGCTCTCACCCTCCTATACGGATGGAAACACTATTTGGCCCACGCTCAAGCGGAGGCATGGGACTAATAGATTTTGAGAGCCATGACAATCATATCCTAGGTACCTGGATAAAAGAAATCCTTTCTCCAGACCTCCCGCAACAACATTAGTCCAGAGCAGCAAGGACTAACTTTGCACAGGCGCTCAAATTAACCAACCCACATAGTCCACCCAGACTACTTTCATATCTTGCCAAGCACCCTACTGCAAAGGGTCCACATGGAACCTCCCCTCATTTCAAACATATCCTCCAAACTATCCGCCGTATGGTATGGACCATAGAGAACATGGGTACTATACAGGGAAGGGGACGACCCAGCCCCCAATTAAAATTAAGAAACCTTGAAAACCACCCCCAGAGAGATATGCTCGCAACAACCCCAAGCATAGCTAGGATAGAATACCTAGTTATGCTGGACATTCCCTATGAATTAACCACACAGAAAGCAATGTGGAAAATGACACACCACCCACTCCTACAACCAAGGATAAGAGCAAACGCCTGGCGCTGTTTGAGAAGGACCTATAGGACGGTGGACCGCTCCAACTCTCTCCACAAAACATGTGCAGTATGTAAAGGGGAGGGATCCCTACATCACCGCCTAGAAACATGCCCCCCAACCAAAGCTATATGGCAGGAAGTCGCACGCCTGCTCAAGATTCAAAACAAACAGTAATTTTTGATATCAAAGAGTATCTTCGCGCTCCAGATCAAGTCACCAATCCCATCTACCCTCCGCTCCCTAATAATACCCATTGCAATGTGGACAATACACACAATTGCATTAGATGCGTTCAAGGGCACGGTCCCAACCATTTATGGGATTATTAACAGATTCCATGTCCACTTACTAGAGCACTTCCTAGCCTGGCTCTATGGATATATGAGATCAAGACAAAAAGCGCTCATAGAATCATGGTTCCCACTCTGGTTCCTCCACACAGACCCTTTCCTTTACACCTGCTCCATAGCAGGGAAACCCCCTCAGAGTAGTGCACCAACCCCCCCATACCTGGCAGTCCCGCTGGCAACAGGGGTAATTTGAGTACCCTGGGGTGCCCAATTTTTATATTTTTTAGTTATTCTCTTAGTTTCACATATAGTCGGTAATGTCTGTCCCCTGTTCAGCTTACCTCGGTTAAATAAAAGAAAAGGACCCTTCTTGGTTTTGCCTTGTTTAAAACAATAAGAAACATAAAAACTTTAACAAAATGTTATTTATTACTTTTATTAAAAAAAGATTCTCACTTTGATAAAATATTTGTGGCATCCATAGGTGGATCCCACAAACTAATGCTCACTACAGGGGATTTACTCTGAATACTTTGATAAAGTATTAAAGCAATGGAGGCTGTAAACGTGAGCACTCTTCTGAATCATGATTAGTTGCTCTTGAGAAGCAACTAGCCAGCTCTTTCTCCCGTCTCAAAAAGCTAGAGCAAAGGCCATCCAAATTACCTATAAAGGACAGATACACCCTGGGTGAAGGGAGTATTGCTTCCCTTTTGTACGTTTATGAAGCTGCGATGGATGGCGCCACTGATAAACATAAAGTTCAGTACATTCTTCCCTGACTAAGCCGCAAAGCCCAAGAGTTGATCTGTCCTCACTTGGATCCTCAGCACACCTGGCCAGATGTTAAGAAGGCCCTCTTGGCTGAATTTGGATCCAAGAAGAGCATATACAGGGAGAAACAGGCTTTCATGCGCCTTACCATGTATGGGGGTGAAGCCCTCATTAGTTTTGCTGAGCGTTCCTATCTCACTGATCAAAGGCTGGCTACGTCTAACCTGCTTACCCTGGATGATGCTATTGCCGCCATATTAACGGGGTTAGCTTCGCAACCTTCTCTTGCCAGGCATATCATATCAGTGAAACGCCACTTCACAACCTTCTGTGATATAAAAGAGGCTTTGTTAGACGTCGCCCATATTCCTTTAGGTGAGCTGTGGCATATTGAACCGTTGGAAGTGAGGCCACCTGTGCCTAATCTCCCTGAAAAACCTGCTTCTTTGGAGCAACTCAAAGCGAACATCTCTCTTTTATATAAAGCGGAGATCCCTACTGTGATTTCCCCTTCAGCATAACCAACAAGTGCGTGCTCTAAGGGTATATCCTACAGAACTACTGGGGTTGTGAAAATTCCTGTTAAAGCGAAGCTAATTACTCAACCTCTCGTGGCTGTCTCCCCTACTTCAGTTGTAGCCTTGCCCATGGTTGAGAATACCGCTGAGGCTGACTCTGAGGGGGGTTACGATGATGTTGGGTACTAC
>JAKSZP010014911.1:0-73525 GCA_022478985.1 Massospora cicadina | reverse complement strand
CTGTGGGGCATGGGGTGAGGGAGGCCACCAGTCCGTTGGTGAGGTTAGCCAACAGTTCATGTCGCCAACTAGGAAAGAATCAGGGGGTAGTGGGAGGGATTTGACCAATGAGAAAAATTCCTGATGCTCATGTTCACCGTTTGGGGCATAGATGTTGATGATTGCATGCACAATGTCAGCCCACGAGAAGGTGATAATGAGCACTCAGCCATTTAGGAATGTTTCTGAGGATGTGAATTTGAAAAAATTATTTATCTGAATTAGCACCCCACAGTGCTTTTACCAAAAGGATAGGGATGGGAAGAGCATTGTTGTCCTTGTTTCCTTGGAACCTAATGGACAGTGGGACTCCTGGATGGCCAGGATATCCACGGGTAAATTGTTTTGTAAAAAACTCAGTTTCCTAGCCCAGGATGGGGAGGCCTTGAGTCCGCCGAGATTCAATGTCCCTAGAGTGAAGGTTTCCCTCATCACACCTTAGGTGTGAGGGGGTGGGCCCCTGAGCCCACCAGCCTCTTCAAGGTCCCCATGGGCTTTCACAGCAGTGCAGGTGTTAGCAGCAACGCTATCAGAGTTTTTGTTGATTTTTGCGGAAAGAGTCGCGTTGGCTTTGGCCTTCGCTTTTTTGTTTTACCAACGTCGGACAAATTTTTTGTGGTGTGGATGAGTTCGGTGCACCGTCAAGTGGGTCAAAAAAATTTCAGTTGGGATAGGTCCCAAGTCAGTTTTGACTGGAGCTTGGGTGCAGCAATTGGGTAAGATTGAATCTCCCATCAGATCCTCAGATTGAGTGGCCCGCTCAGCATGGGCTTCCCAATCTGATTGGATGATGGATTCCCGAGTTGCTTCCACCGTGAAGGTCTCCATGTCCTCCTGGCATTATGAGTGTGGGATGGCGGTGGTGGCCTTGGCCGCTTCCTTGGCCGCGGCCCTATGGGCCTGCTTGGCCTTCTTCCACTCCTGCAGGGAGATGGGCTTTACCAATAGGTAGCAGCCTTGTGCTCCCCACGGGAAAGCCTCCTTGGTGCTTGCAGTTGGTTCATAGTGCGCCTCTCCACTGGCCATGGCCGCTGAGGGGTGCTCTTGGAATGCGACGCCCTCCTTGATGGGGCATGCGTGCGCCTTATTAACGAATGCATCACAGTGGGTGCAAATGGGGGGCGCGCTGTCCACGGTTACCCAGAATGGGTGGGTGTTATGCCCTGCAATATCAATAAAAGTGGAGTGTGGGATCTGGGTTAGGTCCTTCACAATCTCCTCAGTTGGGGTCAGAACTGCGATGGCTTTGCCAGTGCACAGGTGTGGCATCAGCGTGAAGCGTTGCATTTTGAAAGATTGTATTTCGCCTTATATGGCGAGACCATCTTTCAGGTGTTATTCCAAAATGTCACGTTTTACTGTAGTAGGCAAAAAGTCAAACGTGAGGAAAATTTGGTTTGATTTTGTCCATCTGGTGCATTTGGTTTCGATGACCCATTGCCCTTCAGGGAGGTCGACCACTATGTGCACCGCTGCAGCCTCATCTGCTGCTATTTTGCTTTTGAAACCTAGGTCCAGCCAACCATGTGACATGGAGTGAGGTGCAACGTACACCGCAGTCAGGAAAATTTTGTGTACATCTTCACAAAATTTTTCCCATAAGGCCATTTTTTGGATGTCCAGATACACGCGGACTCCAAATTCCACCAATGAAAGTGGCTGGGAGTGTGGCATGTTGATGTACTGGTTGCATCGTGCTTGCCATGCGAGTATCTCTGTGGAAATTGTGACCGCCAGTTTTTTGAGATTTTTGTCTATTCCGCTGGATTCTCCAGGGCGTTTTTGAACGTTGGAGGCCACAGGCCTTCCGCCTGCTCCTCTTACCTTGCTTGCCCAACTGCTCCCTGACATGGGCGTAGACTAATCTCCTCTGTGAGATTATCAAACTAGATTCAGTCTTGAATCGAATAGGTTGCAAAAAGTGATTGCAACGAGAAAGAAAAGTTGAATCTTTGCATCTTGAATTGTTTAATTCCTTGTGGGATTCCAAGCCCTCCTGGAGATTTTTTCAACTACTGTATGCGCCAGTGTTTTCAGAATGTAGTCAGAATTTATAAAAATCTTTGTATTCTGTCCAACATGTGCATTTGGTCAATACTAAATGTTGACCATCAGGAAGGTTAATCACTATTCTGAACTTTGCAGCTTCAATTGCTTCCTCTGCTGTCTCAAACCCAAGATCCACCCAATCATGGCAGATAGTGTGTGTTGTCATGTACACAACGTTCAGGAATAATTTTTGTTGGGCTTCACCAAACTTTTACCACATTGCCGATGCCTCTGTGCCCAAAAATACATGGATCTTTTGTTCCCTGATGACAGCGGTGAGAGTGAGACACTTCCATGTAACTACAGTATTTTACTAAAAAAACCACAAAACTTGCGGGGTACATCACCTCAGGTTTTTTATTTTTACTATGTTTTTCATTTACTCCTGTGCACTTAATGCCTTTGGGTGGTGCAGATCCAGGTCCGCTAACCTTTACCACGTTCACCAATTTTGTCCTTGTTTATTAAATGTGTTCATCTCATCTGGTATTAATTGTCAAATTGTTTTGTTTGAATTGAATTGTTTACTAATAAGTGATAGTAATCAGAAAAAAAGCGCAAAATACAGAACAGATACAATAAAACAGCTACTTCTATTACTGAAAGATAAAATTGGGCCATCTAGTATTAAAAGAAAAGTTAAAATTGGGGGACCACCATTTGGTTGCGGCAGTTTTGTTAGAGGGGACATAATTTGTACACTAGACAAAAACTAAAATTTTCTACTTTTTTGGAGTTAGCAGTTTATTAAGGAAAGCACAAAATAAAACATCACTAAATTAAAAAAAGAGCTGGATTTTAAATATTGGCTAAGGGGTGACTTACATTCTTGTATAAGAACAGGGTGGATGTTAAATAATTTTGGGGATGTTGAAAACTTGTGCATTGTTTTTTCTCAAGTCTTCCATTGTTCTCTGGGATCTATAAATTTTGATATGGCAGATGACTCATATTATTCTTTAACTTAAGGATTTAGATAGATTTTGTGAGCACCAAATTTTCTGCCTTAATCTCCCTTTAGGTTGCTTCATCTGCTCAAATATTTCAATCATTTCATCTGAGGGGTGATTAGTTTGTTAGTTTGGGGATTTTTCACTTAATCAGATGTGGTAACATTGCTCCTTTTAGAGATTCAGCTTTAATCCATTAGTGTGATTGTAAATCTCTTGGAAAGTATCTTTAATCTTGTCTATTATACCTCATCAGACTCTGTAACTATAAAGGGGTTGGGGAGGCCGCTGGCTTGGGGGTTGGGGTGAGCGTATTCTAGAGGGCCACCCACCACTCATCAAGGGTATGACCCAAGTTTGCTATCCTCTTCTAGGGTATTTCTCAATGGGACATTTCCATTCCTCATTTGAAAGGGGTGCAACGTCCTGTCAGGCATGATGGCTGTGGTGGGGATCCTTAAAAAATCTACAAACCATGTAGTACTCTATATTTTAACAGGCCTATAATGTACTGGGCTAGCATTAAGTTTGTCATCATAAATTTAACTTTTATTAAATTTCTACAATTAATTTGATAGATCAAAATGGATTTACCATTTACTATTGATACATAAATATTGCGGGTATATATATATGCACATTATCTCCTAAACAAGTAAACTGGAAAACAAAAATTGGCATATATACCTTCTAAATAAGGTATAAAATATAGGCTGATTTTTAGGTTTTTTTTAATAGTTAAAAAATATTAGAAGATATAAAAAATGATTATATTTATTAAAAAATGGGAGTTTGAATCATTTTGCTGAGCAGTTTGAGCATAATTAGTTTGTTTGATAGGACGCTCTTTCTGCTCAGCATAACTTTCTGAGAAAATTATGCAGATAAAAAACAATCTCAATCATCCGCCATAGTTTCGTTCTGATGTCCTCAGATTCCCCGCTGGCTGCCCCAGTGTGGGGCAGCAGCGAAACTCCCTCACTATCTTCTGTCTGACAGGACAATGCGCTCAAATTGGCTTGCCCAGTCATACCAAACCCCTGGGATAATATTTTCCTCCCTAGGATCTTGACGCCCACCTTGCTCAAACCCAAGTAATGTCCCATTGCCCCCTGGTGCTCCACCAGAGCAACATGCATTTTGGCCTTATGGTTGACTATGGGAAACTTTTCCCCTACCATGACCAATCCATTATCAAAATGGCTCAGGCAGTGATGCATCCCACCACTTTTATTGAATTCCGCCCCTATAAGGGGTATTTTGATCTTGGCTTCACCTGTGAAGCTAATGTCGCCAAATTGTGGCAACTGTACCCAGGTTTTCCAGAGTACCCCTCTCCCCACAATATGGACCCAGCTCCCAGAAGACACCACTTTGGTGGTTCAATTTACTGGTTTTCCCACCCACCTTCACCGTGAAGTGCTCCACCAGGAGCTTATGAAAGTTTTGGCAGCCTATGGCTCCAACCCCATCTTGCAATCTGTGGTCCCAAATGAGGCCACACACCTCACTGGGCCTCAGGTGTATGCCATGATCAGCCCTGAATCAAATAAAATTGCCATGTCAATAACCCCTCATGCCACTATCCCCTCTGCCCCTGACCATCTGTTCTGGGCCCGCATCAAGGGTGGATGGACGATCTGTCCATCCTGTTTTAAGTTGGACCACTTGTAATGCAAGTACTCATCCATAGCTGCTTCTGATGGCTCTGAATTTTATCTGCTGGCTTCTAATCCGCCACTCACCCCACGCCAGCTTTGGTATGGGGTATGATCCTACCTCTCACTCCCCCAAAGCCTGTTGCTGCAGCTGTGCCAACAGCCACCAATCAGCATTCTCCTCGCTTTAGTGCCACTAACGCTCCATCCAATAAAGCACTGGATTAGACTCCAGTTTAATCCCATGCATCCTCCAATGAACCAACTAAACCTCAGGAATATTCTGACTCCCCAATTCAATTCAACCAAAATCCTTGGGATTTATTGGCTTAAACTGATGAGTCTAGGATTATAATTGAAGACCGCAATATGAAAATCAAGCAGTTTGTGTTTATTGACCAAGACGGTAGCTACCCCCTCATTTATACGCCCCCAGCAAAATTCCAAAGCTTTCCATGGCGACCACCAGCTGGCTGTTAAAGCAACAGCTAAGCCAGATTGTTGTCCGCTCCACAAAACTGCCACCAAATCAGTGGCAATGCTCGCAGGAGGAATCTCTCCTCCCATTATTCCCTTTAAAGCCAATAAGGTCCATAAAATATGTTAATAAAAGCCAAAAAGGCGCCAATGAAGCCATTCAGAAAGTGGCAGTGATAGCACGGAATCCTAAATCAAAGATTTTCCACATCAATATTGCCACGTTTGTAAAGCTACTTGATGCACGCATGAAATCATAACTAGCTTTGGACAGATACGCCAAAACTCTTATGTATAATGGCTGTATTCCTACCACCCTGATCATTGGAAATATATCTCTACATCCCGCTGATGCCCCAATGCCCCTGCTCTCCACTGTATCCCGTGATTTGCTTTGGGATGAAGTAGAGGCCGAGGAGGAGCTTCCTGATCCCCCCTCCCCTTCTACCATGATAGATAAGCGGTTCCCGCTGTCCCAACTGGCTGGTTGAGTTCACATTATGTGTGTCATTCGCTCATTTTGGGCGGTTTGTTCATTTTATTCGGTGAGGATTTATTTTTAGGCTTTTAGTTTTGGTAATGTCCATCACCTGGCTTACCTCGTTTTATAAATTAGTTAATTTGATAGGCTCAATAGGTTTGCCAAGTGGTTAATGGTTAATTAAATAATTTGATAGGCTCAATAGTTTCATCTATGCAGATGATGATTTGGGTAATTTGATATGCTATATGTTTTGCCAAGAAGTTGGTGAATTTTGGTTAAATTTTAGTTATTAATGATATAAAAATGTACATGGTGGGTAGCCAGTTAATTTAATAGATACAATGGTTTTTCAATCGGTTTAGTGGTTATTTGGGCAATTTGATAGGATTAATGGTATTTTCTGCATGAATGTGATTTGATTATGATAGGTTCATTGGTTTTTGGCTAAATGGTTGGTGGTGATTTGGTCAATCAAATAGGTTAAAATATATGATGTTTCATAAGGCAGTTTGTTAGTCATTGGTATCACTAAATACTTAAATTAAAACCATATAACATATTAAATCAACCAAAAACCATGAAATGTTTAGATGAAACCATTGAACCTATCAAATTAACTAAATAACACCAAAATGGGACAAAACATTATTGAAAAACCGCTTACCACCTAAGAGTAGAATGGGGTAGCAGCATGTCTATAATTCACTAGCATCAGTTTTATGGTATAATTGATCTTTCAACTAGCAATGTCTAATCTTTTTAGCTCTAAAAATGCATTAATAAAATAGTTATAAAATTTGATTAGCTCAAAAGAGTTTTAATATAAATAACTCAAGTTAAAATTTAACATTCATCAATATATTATAATTGAATGCCAAATTAAAGGTAATTGGTTGGATTGGAAATCAACCTTGACCTGACTATATCTATAAAATACATGTTAAGTATCAATTCTGTCATTGCTATTACCCACCATTTAGCTAAAATCATATTACCTAACAAAACACCTCAATAATACCAATATATTCTGTAACTATTATACCTAATTTTTATGATATAAAGCAGTAAAAAGTACTTCAATAATTGGCATCTATAATGTAATAGGCTAGGTATTGTTCAACATAACATAATAAAATTTTTTTAAGCTTTATAAGAAGATTGAAAGATTAATATAATCCATCAATCTCTATAGATACAGAAACCATTGAATGTATTTATGATACATTAACTCCTAAGAAATTAAAACTAAAACAGCCAAACTTTGCAAAAAATTATGAACTAGGAGAACCAACGTAGGCAGGACTTTAAAAATGTATATACTAACATCATAAAATTAAGTTAGGAAAAAAGATCAACTTTGAAAAACTCACAAAAAAGTATGAAAAATTAATATAAAATGCACTGAAAAATATGGAATATTTGATGAAAAACGCACTAAAAAGGATAAAGTAATCTATAAGAATTATGAATAATTGATAAGCTCAACTTAAGTCAGTGCCCTATTTCAGAATGACCTATAGAATTTTTCTCACAAATACTAGAGCCTATGTGGGGTGGTATTTAACTGGATCTCTGATACAGTGGATTATTTACTTATATGATATTTATATAATTTTAATTACTATAGTTGTCTAGTAAACCTAATATTTGATTAAGCAATTATTAAGCAATTAACTTACTTATATACTATACTTGCTGATCGCCATCTATACAATTTGCCATCTACTACAATACGCTTTTATAAATATTAAATGATTTTATTTGTCAATTATATATTAGACAGCATTTTGTTGAAGATGGTCAAAGAAACCATCTTTGAACAAAATCTCATTATATACAAGTATATTTGTTCTATAACTCTTCCTAAACAAATAGATTTATTTGAGGTACGCTGACCAGGGGATGGACAGTACTGAACACAACACTCAAAATGACAAAACAAAACTACTAACCAGGTGGTAAGCAGAAACTGCTAACCCACCATGGCAGAGGGTGAGGAGGGGTCGGGGGGTTGGTTTTCAGAAAGACCCACCTCAATCAAGGGATGTTGGTTATAGTACCAGATCAGAGCAGAGAGCCAGGGCATTGGGGCATCTGCATAGTGAGGGTTGAGGTCAGTGTAGTAGGAGTTTTCCACTTCCGCATCAAGATAATGATGGGAAAATGTTTCAACAAAAGCTGCGAGGAGAACTTCATCTTCTTTGCGGGCTTCAGGAAGTTGGGTGAAAAGGGAGATACTGTGGCGGGTGATTTTGGCTGAGGGGTTGATGAAGCAAGTGTTGCGACATTCATAACAGCAACTTTAGCATCCTCAAATAGTTTTGAGATGTCACTGCAGGCAGATTCAGGGAAGTTGGGGGGGAAGAAGAGGGTGAGCAGGCCATGCTGGAGCTGAGCCACTGACTGGGCCACCGCGGTGTGTATTTTTGGGCACTGAGGAGAGGCCACCGCAGCTAAGGCGAGCTGGTGGTCACTTTGGAAGGGGCTGTATTGGGTAGAGGAGCGAAATGGTGAGGGGTAGGGGTTTCATCAAAGTCATGAAGGAAAAATTCCACCTGACCATAATCGCCTTGGCAGAGAGGTTGACCTGTATGCTTACTAATGAGGACATTACCTGATTCGTCAGTTTCAGCCAATAGATCCCATGGATTTTGGTTCACTGGAATAGTGGCGTTTGAATTTGGGTGGGTGGGATTGGGCGAATGGGCAGTTGCTTGGGTGCCAATGGTGGTCCAAGCATTGCTCTGATTGGCTGGGGTAGATTTAGGTGGGAGAGTGAGGCTGGAGGTTTTGGAGGGGGCTGATTTACCATGTGGGCTCACTGAACGAGAATGGAGGGTGGGAGGGGTCAGCAAAGCGCCCCATACTGAACCTCCAGAGGGGGGCTCAGAAGCCGCAGCAGTGGACTTGGCCTGAGGGCACACTTTTTTTGCATGGTCAAGGCCAAAGCAGAGGGAACAAATCTGCCTAACATTATTGACCTGAGCCCAAAAGAAATGATCAGGCGCTGCAGCCACACTAGCGCGGGGTGGGATTTGTTGGGCTATGGTAGGGTGGTGTGATATGATAGTGGCTGTTGCACGAGGAGCAGCAAGATGCTCCACACCAGATGGAATGGCAAAGATGAGGTTAGGCTGAGTGCCATAAGCCATGAGCCCCGCAACCAACTGGTCATACAAAACCTGGGGTGGAAGGTGGGATGGGAGATTTGCAAAGGATACCACCAGTATGGTGTCTGAAGGGAGGCGAGTATGGGTTGTGGGAATGGGGTTTTTTTTATAAATTAGAGGAGTTTGTGCTGCCGCTTCAGCATCCTCCTCAGATTGGAATCCAACGTCAAAGTAGCCCTTAAAAGGGTGGAAGTCTATAAAGCCAGCTGGCGCAAAGGCTGCAATGGCTAGTTCAATAATTGCCTTATCAGCATATGGGAACAAACGCCCATAGTCCACTCTGAGGCAATAGTGAATGGCGGAGCGAGGGAGGGCGAGAGGATGGGGGCGAGAAGGGTGGACGCGCGCCAGGTGGAGCGCTAAGTCCTGTGGGGGGACAAAATGGTTGGAAGCAGTGGGCAGGCTGTTTGAGCCCGTCTGAACGCGCTTGCCCGCGGGGTGGAAAATGCTAGGTGGGGGTGCACTGCTGCCCCACACTGGGGTGGCAGGCGGCGGAGCCAAGGATATTAAAGAATAGGTATGGGCAGATGGCTGTGGATAAATAAAACTTAAATTTAAAATCGCTCAAAAGTGACTTCAAGCGGTCCTCCTAAATAATAGATATAAAAATAGAAAGCTTAGTGCAAATGCTTTATAGATTTAAAGGACTATAATGAGCTATTTTATTTTTTTACTTTAAAAACAATAAAATAAATAAAAAATATATATAATGTAAAGTTATATTAAAGTTTTTAAGTGATTAGTATATCAATTTGGCTAAGCCATTTCATGTTATTTGTTGATCAACTGTGCAGTTTTGTAAATTTCATTAATATATTGACTTCATATAAAAAAGATAAAAATATCCTTAAACTCTATAAAATGCAAATCAGAAAAACTTGAAATAGATTAAGGATCTTGCAATGATTTGGTTTACAGCATACCATAAATTAAAAAGTAAGTAATGATAGTGAACTTTATAAGTAAACCAAAATAGGGGAGGATACCCCAGTGGTAGAGTATAAGCCCTCTACCACTGCCTCTCTGAGATCAATCCTGGTAGATGAACTTTATGTAGGGGACAGTTTTACTGTGTTGGTTTTGCGCACCAATGCCCCAAACTGAGATAGCAAAATAGCAAAAGGCGGTCCATAAAGTTCTTGGCCTATTATACGCCGTGCATGGAGGTTTTACAGGTTTTATCCTTTTTTCCCATTTTCTTCACTTCCCTTCATTGTGGCGGTACCATCCCAAGTTGTCACACCTCAAATAAAAAACTTAAAATATAAGTAAAACAAAATGTTTTTTTTAAGGAAAACTCTAACTTGAGCTACTAAACTATTTAAAGAAACAAAGAAAAAGCTAAAAGGATAGACCATCCCAACTCTATAAAAGGCTTATTCAACCTTAAAACAAAAGTACTAAAATTATATAAAATATATATCAATATAAGAAGATCTTAAAAAACATGCTAAAAGGTATGTCATGTAAATAGAAAGAAGAGCAGGTTTAGTCAACCAGATCAATTATGTGAACAAGAATAAACTAGCTCTAAAAAACTAAGATATAAACTTTTTAAACCTAACCCTGAGTTGACTTGAAAAAATTAAGTAAATAATATCAATTCATAAGTAAATTTATTTAATTTAGAGGAAGGTTGACCCGGGGATAAGCACTTCTGATATAGTGAAAAAACTAATGAAATTTGACAAATGAAGACACCCCAGAGGGTTCAGGGCCCCTCTTGTTGTCTCCAGGATCACCAAAATTAGGACGTTAGGGAAGGGGAGTTATGCTGGCTTATTCTTGGATGCAGCATGTGTGAAGGAAAGGATCAACTTTTAGAGACCATATGGGGAACCATGTGTTATTTGTCCTTCTGTTATGGGGGTCATATGTCCAAACAGCCATGCTTGGAAATGCTCCAATATATGGCTGTGGAAGCGATGAATGGCTTCTTGGATTGTTGTCACTGCTCCTGTGAACAATTCCAGTACCATTGTATGTATCGTCCATAATGCTATTGCTACTATCAACGCTCTGAGAGATGGGTGGATAGGAGAGTCCATGTTTATAGCGACATGTTCCAAGCAAGGCTGAATGGATGTCCGTTTTTGGCGGAAAAGGCGCATGGCCTCTTTCCATACCGCCACTGATGTTGGGTATTGTTCTAAACGGTAGGCTAGGCTTTCATATTGACCACATATTGCACATGAGGTGTGATTGGCATTTGACTGTTCAGCTGTTTGGTATACTCTCCTCATGCACCTCCATACTTGTGCTCTTATCCTGGGTTGGAGTAGAGGGTGATGTTGTATCTCCATACTCTTCTTTGAGTCTCCAGGTTGTAGGGTATATCCATATGGTCCAGGTAATCTATCCTGGCTATGGTACTTGGGCTTTTGCTTATTATATTGTCTGTGACTATTTGATCATTGATCTCCTGTCTGTGAGTTAGCCTTGGGCGTCCTTGGTGACTGGTTTGTTCATTTATGTGAATCCGCCATGTCGCTCTTCTCATGGCTAGGAGTATTCATTTGAAATGTGCAGGAGTGCCATGTGGTCCTGAAGCTGTAGGATGGGCTGCCAGATACTTGATTAATGTGTTTGGATGATCTGGGTTTCTTAATTGTAGTGCACGTGTGAAGTTATATCTTGCTGTTCTGGCCCAGTGTGTATCTGGAAGATCTGGGTTAGTCACCTGAGCTATCCAGGATCCCAGTAAATGGGTTGCTTTCTCTACGTAATTAGCAATCCCCATGCCTCCATTCCTTCTAGGTCCAAATAAGGTAAAGAGGCGTACAGGTGGGTTGTGGTTGTACCATAGCCATCCTTGTAATAGGGCGTGGACTGTGTTGAAGAAAGATGGTGAGAAAGCGATTGCATGGGCAGTGAACCAAATGATTGATATAATCATAGAGTTGGCTACCGTGACCCTTCCTGTTAGATCTGTTTGGTGTCCATGCAAGGAGGCAATGCGTTTTGTTATCTTGTCCAATAATTGATTTTCCATCATGGAATTAGCGTAACCTCCTGCTTCCAATTATACTTCCAAGTGACAAACAGGGCCAGCTGTTGTCTTGGTGATAAACGGAAGTTTCAGTAAGGTCATTGCTAATTTTCGCCTCCTATTTCTGGTCAGGAGTCTTGATGTTGTACTAGCTTGTTGGCCCTGTGTAGATGGCATCCACTGGGTATGATATTTCCCAGGAGTATAATTTCCGTTTTCTCAGTGTTAAGTGATGCATTATTTATGGCTGAATAGTCTTGTATTATCTTCTCAATTCTGCAGGCGTCCTGATTGTTGGATATGCCCATCACACAATCATCAGCAAAGGCCATCATTTTGACTGTTGGTTGGCCCTTGACGTTAATTCCTTTGAGCAGTATGTTTGTATTTCAGATTAGGGGGTCAAGGCTAAAGTTGTAGAGTAGAGGGCTTAAGGATTTCCTTGCTTTAGTCCTCTCTGTGGGATAACTGGGTTGGTTAAGAAGCTTGCTCCCCACACAGCCATGGTTGCAGACTCTGTAAACAACATTACCCAGTTTATAAATATATTTGGAAGCTTGAATTTTTGGAGGCAGGCCCTAAGATAGGTCCAGTTCACCCTGTCGTATGCCTTTTGTTGGT
Source organism: Massospora cicadina (assembly GCA_022478985.1). Taxonomy (NCBI): domain Eukaryota; kingdom Fungi; phylum Entomophthoromycota; class Entomophthoromycetes; order Entomophthorales; family Entomophthoraceae; genus Massospora; species Massospora cicadina. Next base: position 61,088 of record JAKSZP010014911.1, on the reverse strand, counting down.
CTAAAAAGACAAGTGCTCCAGAGGTTTTGGATTGGCAAACATTTGCAACTGTATGTATATTGTCCCATATGGATCTTCTTGGAACAAATCCATATTGTGATGGGGATATCGCATCAGTTGCAATTTCTCCTAGTCGTTTAACCAAAATTTTTGTGAAAATTTTTGTATCTGTGTTGGTTAGGGAAATTGGGCGCCAGTTGGATAGGTCTAATCTGTCTCCTTTCTTTATTAAAGTGACCGAGTAGGCTTCTTTGCCTCCAGGTAGGAGGCATGTTTCCATAATACACTTGTTAATTGAAGCTAGAAGAATGTTAGGGATGTTAGTAAAATATTTTATATAAAATTCATAGGGAATTCCATCAGGTCCAGGACACTCCCTCTTGGTGCACCACGTACTACTTTCTCATAATTCCTCCTGTGATATTAGGTTAATTAGTTTGTTATTTCAAACCGTGGTGTTGATGTGTGCGCTTCTAAGGAATTTTTTGAGTTTTTCTGGTTCAACCGGCTCAAATTTATACAATTTCATATAAAACCTGTGCACTTTGATTGTGACTTCTTCAGGTGTTTCTGCTATGGATTTGTCTGGTCAATGGACCTGTGTACAAGCTATTGTATTTTTCCTGGTGTGGAATTGGCGGAAAAAGTAGTTAGAGCAAGTTTCTCCATCTCTTATGTTTTTGCCTTTATATTGGACTCCACCTCAGTGTTGGTGTTCGTGGATCAGGGTGTTTAGCTGAGCAGAAACCTCCGCCCACTTGTGACCTCATCCATGGCTGTATCCTGTTCTTGGTACATTGTTTTCTAGATGGTCAATTTCAGCCAATGTGTGTTTGATAATGGCTGAAACTGCCCTGTGTCTTCTAGACGATGTATGTTTAATTTTATTGGGTTGTTAATTTTTTGAATTTTTCCCAGGTGGTTAGTGGGCCTGAGCAAAAGGGTGTTTGAAAATCCTGGGTTGAGGATATTTCCTCCATCCAGGATTGAAATTCTGAGTCGGCTAAACTTTCTGGGAATATTCTGCACCATCTGGGTGGTTGGGTGCTTGGTTCCGCCAGTTTGTAAGACACTGAAACAAGCTGATGGTCAGAAAATTTGATTTTTGTAGTTATAAATTTTTGAATTTGGTGATGGAAAATTATTGGTGCGAGTATTAGGTCTAACCTCAACATAGAGACAAGTGTACCATTGTGTACATTTGGGCATTTCATGTTTTGTAGCAGGGATTGCCTTTTTGGCAGTGGATCATACAGTCCCAGGGTGGCCTTTAGTACTTGGAGTTCCACTTGCTCTTGTGGTATCTCTGTTGTGTCTGCCCATTGGTCCGTCTCTTGGTTAATCCATAAGTTCATGTCTCCCATTATGAAAGTATTTGCTGGTAGATTTAGTTGTGTTAGGGCTGTGATAAATTCTCTTTGGTCATGCGCACCGTTTGGGGCATACACACAGGCTATTGTGTCACTTTGGTGTGCCATGAGAAGGTTATGGTGAGTATGCGGCCATTCAGGAATGAATTTTTGTTAATAAGTTTAAAGTTTTGGTTCACGCATACTATCATCCCTCAGTGGAGCGACCAAAAACGATATTGTTGGAAGAAGAATTTTTCCCATGCCTCCTCCTCTCCCTGTGGACAGTGGCTTTCCTGCACCGCCAGGATATCCACATGTGGGTTTCATAGGAGACTTAACTTCTTGGCCCAAGACGTTAAGGCATTGAGTCCCGCTATGTTCAACATCCCTATCTCTACTGAGAAACCTGATGCGCCTTAGGAGTGGTTAGCAGGGCCTCCCGGCCCTCTCCCTCACTCACATTGCTCTCCACTGCACCTCTGCTGAATAGAGCATAACCATGAGTAGGAGTTGGGGTGTATTCTGCCTCTTTCATCACCACAGTTTTCCCTCCTCTCTTGGCTTTACTTGGTTTTAATATGTTATTGCAGTGCACTTGTGGATTTTTATTGGCCACATTATTTTCTTGAACATTCCATTGTTGATTTTCCTTCCCAATTGAGTTAAATTCTGCAATTTCTGGGGGTGCACTGAACCCCAATTTTGCTGCATTCATTTCTGAATTGGGTTCCACTAAATTCAAACTGGTCATATTGGGTGTATGGTTTTCCGCGGGATCTGATTGGTTCATTGACTCAAATTCATCCATGGCTTCCTGGATCTGCTCCAGCAATATGGTTGATTCCACCAAGGCCTTTGCCTTGGCCGTGGCCAGCTTGCGAGCTTGTTTGGCCATTTTTTGTTCTTTTGTGGAAATAGGGTCAATAATTTTATATTGCCCATGTTCTCCCCCAGTTGAAGGCTTGTGTGGTATCTGTGATTTTGGCATATTCTGAGTCATCTTCGCCTATTTCCTCCTCACAGAATTCCATTTCTCTTAGGCCTTCTTTTATAGGCAAGCATGAATCTTGTGCCCAAAGGCCTGGCAGTGGTTGCAAATGGGGGTGCTCTTTCCACTGATGCGCGGAACAGCTAGGATTTTTCTCATCAATTGTGAAGGATGCGATGTGGGGGATTTTTGTAATATCCTCTACTACATCCTGGTTTAGTGAAATTATTGCTATTGCCTTCCCCATGCTAAGGGTCAGCATCAGCTGGAACCATTTCATTTCATTTTGTTTAAATTATCTTAGGCTTCCAAGCCTTCTTGGAGATGTCTTTTGACTACTGTGCGCGCCAGTGTGGTCAGAAGATAGTCAAAAATTATGAAAATGTCCTTGGATTCAGTCCAATGGGTGCATTTGGTCAGGACCAATTGCTGTCCGTCAGGAAGGTCAAGTACCGCTCTGACCTTCGCTGCTTCATTTGCTTCTTCTGCAGTTTTGAACCCAAGATCTACCCAACCTCTGCGGATAGTATGGGTTGTTAAGTACACCACGTGAGGGAAAAATTTTGTTGGGCTTCGCCAAACTTTTCCCACATTGTTGGTGTTTCTACACACAGTAAAACTTGTATCCCATGTTCCACCAATGACAGTGGTTGTGTTTGGGATACTTCCAAATAGCTACAGTATTTTACCAAAAAATTGACAAAATCTGCAGGAGGCGCCACCTCAGGTTTTTTATTTTTTCTGAGATTTTCGTTTGTAACTGTGCGCTTGGTACCTTTGGGTGGTGCAGGTTTAGGTCCGCTGCCCTTTACCACGTTCGCCCAGCCCTTTACCTTATTATTCATACTTATCTTGCCTGGTGTTGATTATCAAATTATGCTGTTTGAATCAAATCGCATTACTGAAAAGTGATAGTATTCAGAAAGAAAAGTTCATTAGTAAGTTTAAATAACTTTTTTATAAACTTTCTTAGTAGACAAAAAAAGATTCACTCTGTACCTTTCATTTATTTTTTGCCAACTTCAAAAAAGGAGGAGGTCCTCAATTTAACCTGTATACTTTTTATATGTTTGTTCATGCATTACTCCAAATCTACTGTACAAATTTGAATGAACTTTTTTGATGAAAAAGGATGATCTCAGGATTTAATTTTAAATTTTATTTGAGGTGGGCCAACCTGGGGATGATACCACACCAATTAGGTAGTGAAGAAAATGGGAAAGGAGGATAAAACCTGGAAAACCTCCATGCATGCTGTAGGATATGCCAGGAACTCCATGGACCGCCTTTTCTATTCACTATCTCAGTTTGGGGCATTGATGCGCAAAACCAACCTAGTCAAAATGTCCCCTGCCCAAAGTTTATCTACCAGGATTGAACTTGGGAGGCAGTGGTAGAGGGTCCATACTCTACCATTGGGGTATCCTCCCAAGGATGATCTCATGATGGTCACATTCCAATTTTGTAAGGTTTAATCCAGTATCTAACAAGTATTATAACTTTTTAAATCTTTTTGATAATTAACTGACTTCAAATAAAAACTTTTTAAAAAGCAGACTTTAATAAATGCATTAGAAAGTATGAAATAATTGGTAAAAATGCACTAAAAAGTATGAAATAATCATTAAAAAGTATGAACAATTAATAAAACTCTTTTTGAAGTCAGCGCCATATTTTAAACTGACTTAGAGAATTTTGCTCATAAATACAAGCTAGACCTTATATTGGATTGTGTCCTAGTGTAAACTGTAAGCAACTAAGTAAACGCAGTGTTGAGAATATATAAAAGTTCTTTTTTTCAAAAGAATTCTTCTATTCAGGAGGCTGCGCAAGACACAGACATAAGTTTCAATAAAAACTGAATTTATTTATAGTAACTGCGTCATATTTAATCTTTTAATTTATATGTATTCTTAAGGAAGAATTATAATCAAGCTGCAGCTTATATTTAATCTTGTGTTTAGTTGCATCTGAGCTTCACTGAGTGTGGATGTATAGTGCTTTAGTGTAGTAATGTTTATATTACATGTGTCACAAAATATTTGGTGCTCACTTATGTATATTTACTTTCTTTTGCTATGTGCGTGTGCTTGTGTGCACTAATATGTAGTAATTGTGATCTATTTTTTTCTATGTTGCAGGTTAGATGTCATAGAGAGTGGACCTCAGTTCAGTGCAATCTCAGTTTAATGGTTTGTTAATATCTCTGTTTTTGTTCAGTATTGTTTTTTTGCTTGTGATCTCTTTAGATGTGATATCTTGCATAATTGATCATTCCACATGTTGGGACTATGGTATATTACCTTGTATCCCTTAATATTTTTAGGCCAGGGGACCCAAAGTTTCAAGGTATTGGATTGCTTATTTGTGTTTCACTTGTTTAAGAAGTCTTTTTCCAGTTACTACATCTGTATAATCATTTCCTAATAAAAACAAATCAATTTTAACTTAAAATTGTGAAAAGAGGAAAAAAGCGTAAAGTTTATTATTTAATATCGGCTTTTTAAAAGAAATAATGGAATTTGATCATGTACCATCTAAGCCATCCAAGCCTAGAGATAATAGATAAACAAATTGGGGATTTGTTACAAGCCCCAATTAACTAGATCAATCTGATATAGCTCGCCTCATAGCTCATGTTTGAACCCTGAAGTTAGGTGACTCTGAGGTTTCAGGATTCTCTTGTATCAGTTGGGGTTGATTGCTGATTTTAATCATAGTTGCCCTTTGTCAGGGATGATGCCTGACAGAATTTTGGGCTTGTGGGCCAAATTGGGATTAATCGCTGACCTTGATAGCTGTCAACTTTCATTGGGGATTATCCCTGACAGAATTGTGGGCCTTGAGGTTGGTTTAGGAATGATTCCCATTAGCTGATGTATCTAAATCCGCCATTTGGGTGGGAATCCTGACAATACCCCCTCTATAACTTGGTACAAGGGGGAAAACCTTTGGAGAAAGGTGCTATGTATCTAGTTTATGACCGTGCCCTGAACAACATCTATAATTAAGTTCATTGCCCCATCTATATATGATTCAATAGGGCCCTGACCAGTTGGTTACCAGTTTATGATCATGACTCCAGGCCAGCGATGGTAGAATAGGACGAGGTCAGCTGAATGGAAGGTGTGAAGGGGATCATTATATTCATTAAATTGAGCTGATTCTCTACTGGTTATGGAGGACAGGTTTTTGGCAGCCAGGGCCTGAAATCTTATAATTTCATTTGCAATACTTTGCATAAAGGCTTCAGATGCTTCAAGAGAAGCTTGATCAAGCATCTCCTGGACCTTGGAAGGCAGATGGGGATTTCTGCCATACAACGCTTGGAATGGCGACATCTTATTAATATGATGGTAACTAGTCCAATAGGCCAGAATTGCACTAGGAAAATATTGGGGCCAATGAAGGGGATCAGTCATAGCATTTTTCGAAGGGTTGCAGTTAGAGTGCCTTTTATCCACACTACCATTCCATTGGTTGCAGGATGGTAGGGGGTGGAGAATACCTGAGTGGTTCCCATCAAATCATCTAAATCTTTCACCATTGTCAAGCAGAAAATTTTGTCCGTTATCAGAAAGAATGACATTAGGGCACCCATGCTGGGTGATAATCTTGTTATATAAAAAATCGGTGGTGGCTTATTCCAAAGAAGTGGTGAGTGATACAGCTTAAATACACTAGGTAGATGGTCCACGGCTAGCAGGAGGAACTGATGTCCATTGGAGGCTCTAGGAAGAGGTCCCACAACATCATTGCTAATAGTATGGAATGGTTCACATGGTGGGACCACTGGATGTTGAGAGCGGGGATTAGGTCCTCTTGGCTTTTGCATACCAGACAGGACTCTAATACATCCTGGATAGAAACAAGCATTCCCTCCATGTAACATTGAGTTTTAAGCCACTGGTAGATTTTACGATTTCCCTCATGGCCAACTTTCTGATGTCCCTCTAATATAACGTCAGTTCAAGCTAATGGTCTTAGATAAGGCACTCATTGTTTAGACACAAGTTTGCACAGTTGACCATTCTTGACTTAAATGTTTGCCAATCTTTTTTGCTAATTCTTTTTGAAGGGTCGGTGATTTGTCCTTCCATAATTGTGGTTGGGTTAGGAGGTCGTGGAGTCAATCCTATTTGTGGTCAGTTATAGCTAAAATGGGAAACTGAGATAGGCAATCCTTGTTTTGATGGATTGGCCCTGGATGGTGGATAATGGAAAAGTCGTACTTTTGAATTTTAACGCCCATTGGGCTAACCTCCCATCAGGGTCCTTCATTTGCTGTAGCTATCGCAGGGAAGCATGGTCAGTAATTATTATGAAAATTTTTCCATATAGATAAGGTCAGAAATGCTTAATAGCAAATAATACCGCCAGGCATTCGTGTTCTGTAATGCTATAATTACTTTTGGATTTAAATATGCTCTTGCTGTAGTAGGCGATGGGATGGTCCACTAAGTTATCATCATGATGAGATAGTATGGCTCTGATGGCAATATCACTAGCATCAGTAAAGAGGAGGAAGGGTCTATTAAAATTCAGATGAATAAATACTGGAGAGTGTAATAGAGAGACGCATAACAGGTCAAAGGCCTGCAGTTGCTCTTCTCTCCACTGAAGGGTATTCCTTTCTTCAGTAGATACACCAGAGGCTCGGAGATGTTTGCAAAATGGGGATAAATAGGTGATATTAGCCCATCATTCCTAGGAAAACCTGTACATCTCGTAGGAATCAGGGGGAGTCATCTTAGCAATAGCCAAGACCTTATCATCCATCGAGATTCTGGCTTTATTGACCTTATGACCCAAAAAATCCATCTCACTTTTGAATAAAGAGCATTTTGACAGCTTTAGTTTTAATGACAATTGCTGTAACCACTGAAAGACTTGCCTGAGGTGATCTAGATGTTCAGTAAAGGTTCTTGAAGAAACGGTAATATCATTAAGATAAATAAGTACGCAGGAGCGTTTTAAATCGCCTATTAGTCCGTCCATAGCGCGTTGGAAGGTAGCATGGGCGTTACATAACCCCTGAGGCATTTAAGTGGGCTTGAATAGTCCTTCACTTGTGATGAGAGCGCATTTTGCCCGATCTTCTGGTGAAAAATCTACTTGCTGATATCCACTGGCGAGATCCATAGCTGAGAAATAGTGGGACCATGACATTAAGGGTAAAAAGTCATCTATAAGTGGCAGAGTGTAACTATATTTGCGAGTGATAGAGTTGAGGCGGCGATAATCCATAACAACCCAGTGACCATCATCCTTTTTCTGAATTAATAAGGGTGGTGAAGCCCATGGACTTTTGGAAGGCACAAATAATCCAGCCTCCAACAGTTGCTGTAACTCTAGGGCCACTTGAGCTTCCTCCACTTTGGATTTTTGATATGGTTTGGATTTAAATGGAGCATGATCTTCAATTTTGATTTGATAATTACCCCAGACATTTTTCCATAGTCACTTGGTCCTGAGGAAAATATCGCCATATTCCTCAAGGAGATTTTCTACATCTTGTCTTTTATTCAGGGTAAGATTATCCCCAATTCTGCTATCAACCAAAGCTATTGTGGGTGGAGGAAAAATCCTAAATTCTTCAATCAGCTAAAACAAATAACATCAGCGATATTTTCAATAGGGCATACTTTTACATAATTAATAGGGTCATACTGAGGGACTTGGACGGTTTCAGTTGTTAGGTTTCCTGATAGAATAGATATAGGTTTCCCATAAGCAGGATCCAATATCCCAGGGAAGGTCATCGCTTCTTTGAAGGGTTTGGGTGGCCACCTAGCTCCAAAACTTGGTTAGGAGGGATGTGAATCATATTTCCTGTATCCACAATAACCTGTGATCGAGGGTATTGTGATAGGATGAGGGGTACACAGAGGGATCTTCTCTTTGGAATCCACATCTTCCAGGGGTAACTTAGTTTTTCCCTTTAAAACTTGGTACTCAATTTTGCAAATGGAGGATGGGTACTAAAGGAAGCATGCCTGTTTTTAGGTGCTCCTTTATTTTTGATGGGGTATTCAAATATTAACGTAATCCAATACCCTATTAGGAATAATTATTTTTCCTTGTGGTTGATGATGCAGTTAGACTCCTGCATCATCTGGACCCCAATAAGCAACTCATAAGTATCATTTTTTAATGTGGTGGCGGAGGCAGTAATTAAGAGTTTCCCAAAGCAAAGAGCAAAGCAGAATACGCTCCAATCGCCTTAGTAGACTGACTAACTGTTGTTCCATATTCAGCCTCGTAGATCAAGTCCAGAGCCATTTTTATCTTTTGGATAAGTTTGGGAAAATAACATTAACCGGTGAGCCAGTATCAATTATTGTCAGGACTTTTAACCTTATGTACAACTACCTCAACTCGAACCACCAAAGACCTAAACTTGGCATTAACAGCTAATAGACTGTCAGTAGGGATTTACAATGAAGCAAGCGGGGGATTCTGCCATGTCCAAGCTCAGGGCTATTCAATGCATTTAAACGTTTTGTCTGCCAACGCTTGACTTTCCATAGAAGAGTTGACTGTCAAAATTTCTTGGGTAACTGACCACATAAAAGTAAGAAAGCTGTAGGAGTTTATTTCCTTGAATAGACAGAGGGACTTCAACTTCTGCAGGGGCTTTTAATAGAAAATAACCTGAAGTGCTGAGAATAGAGCTAGAGCTAGTACAAAGGTCTTGAGGTATTTGTTTTCCGTCAGCATAGGGAGCCTCTTTCCCTATAATGACTGATCTTTTGCCAACTTACGTTGAAGGATGTGGAAGTCAGCTACAGTGTGATTGTTTCTTCCACAATGAGAGCAGTACAATTAAGGTGTAGGCGAATTGGGGGTGTAACGGCCAAAACTTGGGACTGGGGCTTATTTGTGTTAAAACGAGGTGGCCTGACGGGTTTATGTAGTTTGGCCGGAATTTCCAATATAGACTCTTAATATGGAGGAGGGACATTAAGCCACTTCACTGATTTAGGATAAAGTATGATATTAGGCATATTTTTAAATGCTGATAACACAGCAGTGATGGCATCGTCTAACATAAGACAATTTCCTACAACCAGAGTTTGTGCTTCAAGATAAAACGGTGGTTTAATTTGCTGATAGTTCCCCCCTGATTAAGGCTGATACCCATAAAGGTCTATTCTTGGTTGGTTAAGTTAAGTCGCTCCTAAATTCCCAAAACAAGGCAGTCTTGGCATCAGTCCAAGTATAGCAATGCATCAGAAAGGGGACCATAATGTCTTGAGCCATGCGACTAAGATAGTTAGTTAGATGCTTGAGTCGCTAGGTGTCAGTGGCTTCTTCCATATAATTTTCATACCAAAATAATAAAGAAAAGATTCTGTCATGGTTAGAAAATGATATCATAGTTGGGACCAATGTATAAGGAAAATTAGCATGTTGGGAGGCCAAGAAGGTGAAGTTGGAAGGCCTCCCAGACCTCAAGTATACCATAGATCAACGCTGGGTCAAGGCAAAGTATGCCCAGGTTTATCCCAAGGATGCAAGAGAAGTTTGGCCCAGTAAAACAGCAAATGTGTTAAAACAAACTAGCTTTTTGGTGAACAAAAACGGTTCACTTCAGTTTTTAGGTGAACAGGGACTCAAAACCTGTTCAGTTTTAAAATTTCCAGCTCAAATCAGCCACTCCTACAATCAATTACCCAAGTTCAGTTGATTTCCCAGTATAGTGTATTGCCCAATGGAAGTAAGCGCCTGTTGGGATTTTTGCCCATATTCCCAGCCTGCTAGATTACCTGGTATCGCTAGGGGAAAAATTCCCTAAAGTGAAGTGAATTGGAAATTGGTTGACCCAAATTTTGAAGGAACTACATTTGGGGGTTTTAGGATATTTGTCTGGTCATATTTGTCAGGGATCTGGATGAATGCCTAATATCTCATCAGGCGGAGAGGCTGACAAGGTAGGGGCATCTGATAGTGATTAACTATCAGGTGTACTGATTGGGATCAGTTGGGTTTCATCACCAACTGATTGGGAATGTTTAATGAGTTGTGAGGCGAGTGATGCCACCTGCAACTAGTGAATCGATTGGATGGTGAAGTGACCTGCCATAATGGGTAAAAGTCCCATCACCTAAGCAGGTCGCTAGCCAATTATGGTTGACTTGCTTGGATTGAGAAGAAAACATTAGGGACATGTTTCCAACTCTTTCCGTATGAGGTCTCAAGGATGTCCAATGTCAGAATCCTAGCCAGGATGGGGAAGACCATCGCTGCTGAGATGAGGAAGGGTGATTCAATGGCAATGGCTGCCGTTTCATTGAAGAGGTGTCAACCAAGGGTTAGACAGCCGAATCCCCTATAAATTCCCTAGGATTCACTCTAATAAAAGAGATAGAGATAAAAAACATAGTTAAAAAACACATATATAATAATACATTACTACTTTAGAACATTATTAGTTTTTGTAGATTTGGTAATAGTTAGACTATCAGCATCTAGCGTGAAGTTTCCATCTCAAGGACATTATTGCAGAAGGCAATAATTGGTAGACTCTCAGAGAAGAGTAGAGATCTGAGCATAGATCTAGAGATTAAGGGAACCATGGCTAAGGGATTGCTGCCAAGTGTTGGGCCGAAGGAGACTGCCATCAGAGGATCTTAACAAATATTGAGTGGACAGGATTACAGGGAATGAATCCCTACAAGTACGATATCAAGTATTAATTGGAAATACCAGCTGAAGCGTTGGCCTGAAAATAATTCTAACTCAACTACGGATAATAGTTGTCATACTATTATTGGATTATATATGTATTCTTACAACGCGAGGTGCACAAGGAAATTGAACCTGTGCAGTAGAAAGATTACTAGGGTTGACCTCCTATACTTAACTCAAAAGAGTAAATTTTATAGCGCCTATTGGTGCGCCTCGGCTTGGACCTGCTTCCCTCAATTAATTGTTTTTCCAAAACCCCTTAAATATCTTATGTTGAGACCAATCTTTCCCATTGGTCGACTTCCCTATCAATAAACCCTTTGTCAAGTACACCATTTCCATATTTTGTGTTATCTTGGACGTTCCTATGCGCGAACCTCTTCAAGGAGGTCTCACACTAATTAACCTTTTAATTTTATCTATAATTAAACTATCTGCTTGTGCACCGTTGGGCCGCCCAGGTTCCCTCCAACCTAGGATGCCTATATTTTCCTACTCCTTGCACCGCAAGGCTTATGTATCTTATTCACTCTAAAAATAACGCTACTTCCCTTAAGTTATTATTGCTTAAAAACCCTTTGCTGGGCTCTAGTAACGTTTGTATTTTCAACTAGTTCCCTGGCGTTGACCCTGTGCACTGTGCACTACCACGCTGAGAACAGGAGAGGTATAGACACTCTCCTTACAGATGCTCCCATGCTGGGGGACATACTTTTCCTTGAAAGACGGTTTGAACATGCCACTTGAGGGGTTAATGGTTCAAAAACGTTTATTGACATAGGGAAACCATTTACACATAAAAGGGAACTGTTATTGCTGGACGTTTCATAAGGATAAAGGGCGTCCACTTTATGTTGTAAGATGTTGATATCTTCAATTATTGAGTCTACCCAATCATGGGCTGCATGTTGGACTGATTTGGTGGCAACAGTATGGGATTACTGCTGAATTTCACTTTTGAGCTCAGTAGTCGCATCTCAAATTTTGAGTTGGTGTTGCTCAAGGGTGAGAATTCGCTGCTCTATCCCATGCATCATAGCAGGGAAATAATCCAAGAGTTTAAGGCTTTTACAGATCTAAAATAATATCAGACGTCAGTTTTTATTATTCATAGTTGGGTTTTTAATTATACTTCACTATGAACTTGGGGTGTACCTGGCAGGGAGTACCAGTTTTGTCAGGACCACGGGTGTATTACCTCATATCCCTTAATATTTCTAGGCCAGGGGACCCAAAGTTTCAAGGTGTTGGATTGCTTATTTGTGTTTCAATTGGTCAAGAAGTCTTTTTCCAGTTACTACATCTGTATAATCATTTCTTAATAAAAACAAATCAATTTTAACTTAAAATTGTGAAATAAGGAAAAAGCGTAAAGTTACTACTTAATGCCTGCTTCAAAGAGAAACTGAGTAATTTGATCAGGTACCATCTAAGACATCCAAGCCTAGATCTGATAGATAAACAATTTGGGGATTTGGTACAAGTCCCAATTAACTCAGTCGATCTGATAGAGCTTGCCTCATAGCTTGGGTTTGAACCCTTGATGTTGGGTGACTCTGAGGGAGCAGGATTCTCTTATATCAGTTGGGGTTGATTGCTGATTTTAATCATAGTTGCCCTTTGTCAGGGATGATGCCTGACAGAAGTTTGGGCTTGTGGGCCAAATTGAGATTTATTGCTGACCTTGATAGCTGTCAACTTTCATCATGGAATATCCCTGACAGGATTTTGGGCCTTGAGGTTGGTTTGGGATCTATTCCCATTATCTAGCATATCTTAATCTGCTATTTGGGCGGGAATCCTGACACCACAGATGCTCTTATCTCTGCAGAGCATGCATTTTTCTGTATGTGGTGAGTTTATGTGATAGTGTGTGTGCAGGGGACTGCTTGAACTGGTCTGTGCTGTGGTGCATAGTAACAGTCAGCTTAAATGCATTCCATAAAGCTGATAAGATGAGTACTAATTATTTACTGATCACTGCCTGCAACTTAGCCATAAAAGATTCTACTTGAAGCCTGTAAGGGGTTATATAAAATTAAACTAATATCATCAACAAACTGGCATGATCCAAGCAATATATTAATGGTTGTGAACATCAGATTGATCATGTAATAATTGACTTCGAAAATGCACTTAAAAACTATATATAATCATTTATAATATATATTCAGCACTGTGTGTTCTTAGTTATTTAAAGTTTTCATTTGGAAAAATTCAATATAAGCTCTAATTTTGTATTCATGAGCAAAATTCTAAAGGTCAGTTCGAAATAGTGCCAACTTTAAAAAGGATTTTATTGAATATTCATATTTTTATCATTTTATTTCAATTTTTTTAGTATTTTTTGCGAATATTTCATACTTTTTAGTGCGTTTTTATTAATTATTGCATAAATTTTATCATGTAAGTTTTTATCAATTATTTCATTCTTTTTTAGGGAATTTTCAAAGTGGGTCTTTTTTACCAAAAAATTTTATTTTAGACTTTTTAATTGTAACAACTAAGCTTCATTTCATTGACATGAAAACATGGGTTGTCCAACAAAAAACATGCTTATATGAAGAAAAACTGTTTGCATGAAACACAAGAGTCAAATTGTGAGCGCATTTCTTTAGTAAAATAAAAAATGGTAGATGCTCACCATGAAGAGACTCCCAGAAAATATGTGGAGAGACTCACATGGATGCAAGAATATATGTTTTGAGGATATTTAAAGGAGGCAGAACAATAAAATATGCTAATTTAATTGTACCCCATTGACTATAAAATGAATTAACAGAAGAATGGTGTAAGTCTGGAGGAACAACCCCTGCAGCTGAATCATAAGCTATTACCATTTTAAACCAATAAAGGGAAGAAGCAGCAACTGTCCCCTAATCACCCTGGGCGATTTGACCCCATGTGGTAGATGAGAAGTGGGTGACAGCATATCCCTTGAAGGTTACTTTGTTCTCTTATGTTAACCGCCCATGAGTTAGTGCAGTGGATACAGGGTGTGTGGTGAGGAAGTGGTGGTGACCAGGACTCTTTTCCAGAAGAGGGTTATCAGTGATTCTCCTCTTGAAAGGTTTTAATTGGATTGGGTTCCGCCAAGGTAGTTAACTTGGGTTCCACCAAGAGAAAATCAAATAAATTGGCTTTTGGCGTGGGAATTCAAATTCGCTGTGACTCATTATCACTAATAAATATGAGCCCATCATTGATAGTACAGGTGCACTAAACCCCTTCCTGACTTAATGGTACCAGCCTTATGGGGCCTGGCCATGGGAAGCCCTAGTTGCTCACCAAATGAAGCGACGCCTATCCACCAAGAGAGATTGTGGCAGAAAGGAAAAGTTGGCGGTAAAGTTTGAGTATGAGTCAGCTGGTCAGGTCGTGATTGATCCAGTGTCAATATTTTGGGATGCTAGTTTGAATAATTAGGATTGCAAAATTATTCCCAATGGTGAAGCCATTGCTTGGGTCCACATTTTGTTTGGTGAGCTTATAAGGCGGCAGATCTTGACAGGTTCTGCTGTTGCTCCATTTTTTCTTCCTTCCCATAACATTAGTTTCAATAATAATTCATAAAAAATATCCAAATTTATTCCTGTGATTTAGAGCTCCGTTGAGCATTAAGTGGCGATTATTTTTAATTTAGAAAATCTCTGGTTAGTCCGCACAGCTGCCTTTTAATTTTTCATTCATCAATATAGATGGCTGTACTTAAAGTATTAAGGCTGGAGTAAATGGTGTAATGAATCCGGGTTTCTAGGCCAGTCTTATTATTAGTAAATAGCATGCTCCATGATAAAGTATAGCAACCACTGTTTTGTCCATCTCCACCCTCCTTATCTAAAGTGTGCTGCAATAATTGTGTGTTATCAGTGGATGATTCATTAATATGTTGAAAAAATTTCCACCCAAGTAAGCAATTACCTCATATCCCCAATGGCAATACTGTGCCCTTCCAGCCCACATGTGGAATGGTTGGGGACCTCTTATTCTTCACAGGCAGGCCAGTTTGGACAGCTCACAGGTGTGGGGGTGTTGTTTGTTCTGTGGCCACTGTTCCGCAACTGTTGGAAAATTACAAGTCTAATATTGTAGTAAGAGTGTTTTGACTCATAATGCGGACGAAATTAACCAAATTTTCTGGCCAATTCTTGGTGGAACACTTTGAATCGGGGCATTACATTTACTAGTAATACTCAGCCAAATAGCATGAGTTTGGGTAAGCAAATTTTACCGGTGATGCAGTGAAATTGGGGGAGTTCATTGGAGGTTCCTCCCCAGCCCTTTTCTAGTTTATCTCAAGCACTTAAGTGGGGACCACCCCCTTTTATAGGCTTGGTGGGGGTCCTCCAAGGTACAACTATTTTATCTCATGATGATTGGGTGAAATATATCAAATTACAATCCCATGGGTTTGTCTTGCCTACTATTGACCCTCCATCTGCCATTTTAGAAAAGCGAGGTGAATTCAAAAGCTCTGATAGGTCAACAACACATATTTCCTAAATAGGCTTGAAGTTAATATTGAATTATGCCTACCTCAGTCTGAGCCCACGTTAGTTTAAATTACTGAGCAATAAATCATAACAGGATACTCTTTTTACCCTTGCGCTGCCACTAATAAACTATCAGTAACTTCTTTTTTTAGTACTAGATGGTCCCAACCCAAGGGGGGATTCATCGATGTTTATTGAATTACGCCTGGGCTCCTAAGAGCCTGAGGCGAGGGAAGGGGAGGGAGGAGGCATCGAGAAAGGGAGGGGGGTTTGCGCGCCAGAGCCGTGCTGCAGTGACAACTGAGCGGGGGAGGGTTGGCGACATAGTGCAGACCTTCAGGGCCATCTCAAAGTGTACCCAAAAGTGGGTGATCATGTGTGGAAGGGTCCACACCTGCTGGTCAAAGGCAGCACGAAGGAAGGAGTTATGGATGGTCCAGATGGCTGTGGCATAGGCGAGGACACGGAGGGGTCAGTGGCAACCAGGCAATGTCTGCTCAAACATGAGGTCTTGCACAGGGTGTCCGGACCAGGGCTGAGCATGGAGGAGCGTGCGGGCCTTTGGCCAAAATGCGGCGACACCTGGACAGGTGAAAAAACGATGGAGGTGGGAGTCAATAGGCTCCACACAGCGGGGGCAGCTTCGGTGCTGGAAGGTAGGACCAGTCCAGTCCCCTGTCCTGTATGAACAGTGGAGCACCCTCCATAAGGTGTTGGACACCTTTGCTGACAGGATGGGGTGATAGACGTCCTTCCACAATTCCTTAAAGTCAAATCTCACGGAGGGAGGGAGGAGCTCAAGGAGTCATGGGCGGATGGGAGGACGATCTTGGGGGTTGAGGCGAGTTGTGACAACTTGTCCATTGTGCACAATTGCATGGCGACGGGGGCTGAGGCCAGGGCCTTCCCTTCTGTATGGGAAGGCATGGCGGATCCGCGCGCCTACTCGTTTCAGGGCAAGGAGAGCCTGGTTCCAGTAGGGGGATGAGGATGGTTTTAGGCGATGGCCTGGGTGGTTTGTGAGCCACTCCCTAATGAGGTCAGAGATGCTCTAGGAAGACCCAGAGCTGCTGACACTGACTGGCGGAGGGCGGGCGCCCATTGGGGCATGGGAGTCGCGTCCCAGCAGACAATTGGCCATAGGAACTTCAGGAAGATTGTGGTGGCGTGGGATCGCGTGTCCAGAAGCCCTAGGCCCCCTTCATTGCAGGGTCAAGCAATGGTTGAGAGGGCCATTGGTGGATGGTTTGAGCCCCAGATCCAACAGCGGAGGAGTACATTGAGTCGCGTATAAAAGGCATCTGTGAATGGGCAGACGTGCGCTAGGAACCAGACTTTGGAGAGGAGGAACACATTGGCCATCAGAGCTCGACCCTGGGGGTGATGTGCCGCCGGTTCCATCTGGAAATCCTGGAGTTAACTGCTGCAAGGAGCAAGTCCTCATTGTCTTTTAGCGCAACTCCTTGTTGGTTGGTGAGAACGCCCAGGTGACGGAAGGTACCGCGCACAGGTTCAATACCAAATGGTGGGGGGAAGGTGGGGGAGCCGACCTGTACAACTATTGTCTTGGAGGTGTTGACCATGGCGTTGGACGCCTTGGTGTACCTCTCAATGGTCACAGCTGCGAGGGCAACATCCCCAGGGCAGCCAAATGGAATGGCAGTGTCATCTGCAAATGCCCTGGTGCGTGAGGGGGCTTTACCAGGGACCAGAATCCCTGTTAGCTTGTCCTGTAAGGAGGCCAAGAGGGGGTCAAGGGTGATGTTAAAAAGGATAGGGCTCAGGGGGTCCCCTTGCCAGAGACCTTGTCCAACTGGTACTGCCACTGTAAAACCCATTGGCGCCAGGACTCTGGTGTGGAGCTGGTCATAGAGCGCTGATATCCAGCGCCTAGCTGCGGGTGGGAGATGGAAGCGGGCCAGGGAAGCATCAATATACTTCCAGGCTACCCGATCATATGCTTTCTCCATATCCAGGAGAGCCACAAAGCCATTCACCTTACGAGAGTTAGCAGTCAAAGTCACGTGAAGGTCATTATAGTTGTCCCATAACGACCTCCCCGGAATAAAACCATGCTGGGATGTGGAGAGGCGAGGTGACACCCATTTGGTGATGCGGTTGGCCAGAAGCTTCGTGAAGAGCTTGTGGTCTGTGTTGATCAACGCTATGGGGCGCCAGTTCGCCAGGTTCTCACGGTCTGACTTCTTGTGAATGAGGGTCGTGATTGAGCCTCTGGAGTCGGGGAGGACCTCTCCATTCACCAAGAGTGCAGCGAAGAGGTCGAAGAGGGTTCTGGCTATCACTGCAGGTTCCAGAAGGTACACCTCAAAGGGTATTCCATCTGGCCTGGGGCTTTAAGCCGTGGAGATTTCAGAAGGGTTTCCATCACCTCCTGTATGGAAATAGGCGCCAATAGAGCCTCATCAGCCTGTGAGTCAATGGGCGGCTCTGGAGCCCGCCACAGGAAGTCTTGTATGTCCGATGGGTCCACCTGGGTGGCATGGAAGAGGCTGGAGTAGAAGCGGTGTAGTTCCTGCGTGATTTCCTCCTTATCTGAAGTGGTTGTAGTGCCAATCTTCAGTGCAGTAATATCCTGCGCTGTTGACCGGGCTTTCTGTTTCTGAAAGAAGAAGCGGGTGGGGCGTTCCCATTGAGCATAGTAACGAGATGTTGTAAAGTTTGCTGCCCATTCTTCCTGCAGTGTGAGCTCCAATCGGAGTGCTTCCTGCGCCGCTTCCCAGTCTTCCAACCATCTGGGAGAGGGCGAAGGTTGACAGTTTCGCTCTAGATGTCTGATTCTGGCTTCCGCCCTTTTGACTCTGGCGCGAGCTGCAGTCATCTGGGCTTTGGCACAGTTGTAAGCAACGCGGGTGATGCCCTCCTTGGTCACCGCCCATCTAGCCTTGTGGTCAAGAAGGTGGGGTGGGGGGAGGTGAGAGTCTCCCGGATGGTCATAGAAAGCTTCTCCTTAGTGAAGGGGTTGTTGAGAAGAGCTGGTGCAACCATAGGCCAGAACCTACGTGACGGTCTAAGTGTGGTGGTGAGGACAACGGTGAGTGACCTGTGATCACTCAGATGGTTGTCACGAGAGATGGGAGAGGAGATGCGGCCAATTAGCAGGGGGCCAATCAGTGCCATATCTATGCGTGACGCTGACTGGAAAGCTCCTCCATCATACTGGATCCTAGTCATGCAACCTAGGCCAGACGCGGAGGGTGGAAGCGCATCTATAAAGCCACTCAGGCGAAGGAAATCCTGGAGGCGACTTGATCCAGGGCGTTCCTTTGCTGCAGGGGGTAAGAGTCACGGACGCGACTTATGGTTGTGTTGAAATCTCCTAAGAGAACTGTATTCCGTGGGAGATTGAGTTGGAGGAGCTCTTCCAAGAGCCGATTTTTCTCCTGACCTGCATTAGGCAGGTAGATGCTTTCAGCGAAGAAGGAGAAGTCAGGAGTGGTGAGTTTGGCAGTATGAGGCGGCCATCTAGATATTGTGAAAAAGAATGGGTTTTAACCTGGGGATTCAAAACAATAAGGGCGGCATGGTTTGTCCAGAAGGAGTTGCCTCCAAACTGTTCACACCATGCAGATTGTTCGTGGGGGAGGATATGGGGCTCCTGGACAGCAGCGATGTCAATTTGTGCTGACCTGAAGTTTCGGAGGAGGCGGGCTCTCCGCTTAAAGTCCCGCAACCCATTTGAGTTGATGGATTGCAGGGCCAGGGTGCTGCCATGGGGACTCATAGCTGTTCCCCTCCATGTCCTGGGGGTTGCCAGCGCTTAAACCTGCTGCTGTGAGGCGGCTAGTTTTGAGTCCTTTAGCTTGACTATTAGCTGCAATCCGTGAGGAGCGTCGAGGGTTCTGAGGGGAAGGAGAGGGTGGGGGGCGGAGGACCCAGTAAGCCAGCCTAGGATGCTGCCCCCACTCCGTTGCAGGGGAAGGACCTGAGGGTGCTCAATGGTGACCTCCGCGGTGTCCCCATTTGATGAGTCTGAGTCCATATTCACTTCCTCCAACACTGCAAAGGATCCGCGCGAAATGGACTGTGGGGTTGGGGTAGGACTCTTTGAGGTGGCACTTCTACCGCAGGCCGCGGGTTGCCAGTCCATGCTGGTGGGCATAGCTCCATTGGGAGCTGAGGGTTGATGCGATAAATTGCTGGTGGAGGTTGGTGGGGGTGCCGCGGATCCCTGAGTGGGGGTTGCTGACGAGGGGCACCCTGTGGGAGATGCCTTGCGCTTGGTGAGATAGGGAGTTGACTCTGGGAGATTAGAGGGGTGCCCATTGGAAGGGGGGCATGAGCGCGAAGGTATCCCATACCAATAGTGGGGTTAGCTGTTTTAACTGCTAGGCGTAAGGCCTCAGGGGACAGGTCTTGAACGGGAACCCATTGTGTGGGTTGTGGAATTGCTGCTGCAGCCACGTGGGATTGTTTTTGGCCTGGGTTAGGCCCCTGGGTGGTGGCTAAGAGGGCTTGTTTTCGAGCTGTGCAGCCACTATACAAGTGTCCAAGGGCGTTACACCATGAACACCGGGGGCGCGCCTGATCAGGGTCGACAAAAAAGATCTCAGGGCATGCCCCAACTACTGCCACATGAGGAATAACCTCAATGTTGCGGGATACAGTGGGGGAGGGGATGAATGACGCCCTAGCAGTGCGAGCTCTTTGAGTGGGAGCATAGTAAGAGGGGACGCTAAAGTCCACTGAAAGAACAGACCCAAACTCCATTAAACCACGATGGAGTGCCAGTTTAAGAGACTCAGGATCAACAGTCGTTGGTAGGTTGGAAAAAGTAACCCATGAAATTTTCTCCAGGTGAGAGCGTGTGCGGGAGATGCGAAAAGATTCGCGTGGAATAATGACCTGGAGGGTGGCAGCATGGTCAGCAAGGGCAGCTTCAGTGAAGCCCACATCGATGTAGTGGCCCTCCACTGATTCATGGATGGTGGTGTTAATTGGGAATGTCTCCGCAATCGCTGCAAAGTATGAGAAGTAATCCTCTGTATAGAATTCAACAGGGTTATGCCCATAATAAAGGCGAATTGCGTGGGAGAGGGTTGAGCGAGGTAGAGCTTTTTGCGCTCTAGTTTCGGCCCATTTCTTCTTAACATCGGCAATAAACGCCACTTCACGGGGATCTGCTTTGGGTAGCGTTGGTGCCAGAGGTTTTTGCCACGCCCCAGTGGCTCCTTTGGTACGTTTGTGTTTGCTTTGGGCTGCAATTGTGGGTTGAGTGTGAGCTGATGGTTTGGACAAGTTTGTGGAGTTCCCTTGTTGCTGGAATGTTACAGCAGTTGCTGGCATCATATTAAATTGATGGGCGGTTTGTTGGGCCTCGCTAAATTTGGGAGGCCCATTCAGATTGGAATTAACTCCAGCCAATTGGGAGGAAGGAGATGTTTCATCACCATCCCAAAAATATTTGGGTAAAATTAGCCCGAGTATTTGCTGTGATTTCGTGGGCAAAACTCACTGGCTGAATGGTGAATTGGTCGTTTTCAGCATATGGAGATAAAGTGCCAACTTGAGAAGTGCCGATTATGGGGTTTAAATGGGACGGGTGAGATTGGAACTGGTGTGAAGTTCCAAAATCTGAACCATTTAAATCCCCATTGGGAAGAGTATATTGTCCCAATTTGGTGCTTAGTGAACCAGAATGTGCGGCTAATCCAACCTTACATCCGAGGGTTTGGGGGCCAGGTGATTGTTGGGCCTCACTAAATTGGGGAGTCCCATCCAGATTGGAATTAACTCCAGCCAATTGGGAGGAGGGAGATGTTTCATCACCATCCCAATCTATTTGGGTAAATTCAGCCCGAGTATTTGCTGTGATTTCATGGGCAAAACTCATTGGCTGATTGGTGAATTGGTCGTTTTCAGCATATTGAGATAAAGTGCCGACTTGAGAAATGCCAATTACGGGGTTTAAATGGGACGGGTGAGATTGGAACTGGTTTGAAGTTCCAAAATCCGAACCATTTGAATCCTCATTGGGAAGAGTAGATTGTCCCAATATGGTGCTTAGTGAACCAGAATGTGCGGCTAATCCAACCTTACATCTGAGGATTTGGAGGCCAGGTAGCTGGGTATCGCCCCTCATGGAGGGAGCCAGAAACACGGCGTCAGCAATAATAGATGGGGCTGAATTAGCTGACACAATGGGGGAGGTGAATGCCTGGATGGGCTGAGTTGCATTCAACTGAGCAGACGCCATTAAAACAGCGTGGGTGATGGACTCCTTGGTTGGAGGGGGCCCAGCGGGTTGGTGGGAGGCAGCGCACACAGAGCTGTTAGGCGTGCAGGTTGCAGAAGTGCGATCAGGTGAACTGGCGCTAGTTGGAGTAGCTCCAGGTTGGGGGGTGGTGCCTGCTTTCATGGCTGCTGCTTGAGAGCGGGTGATTCTGGTTGACCCTGAGGTGGGTAACCGAGGGTTGCTTCGTTTGGGGGTGGTGCTGGCTCGTTTGGCATAGCCTGCGGGTTCTTTTGTGGGGTTTCCCGCCATATTTGCTAATAGTTTTCGTAAATCTCTTTAGTGGAGCTAAATTTCAGGCTAAATTGATTTTCAAAAAGTGATGCTTAGCAGAAAGAGATATCAAACAAAAGGATCTTATTGTACAGAAAAAAACTATCAGTAACTTCTTATTTTTCATAGTTTAAACTTTTACAGTTTTATATAAGTGGTACAAAAACTCCCCTATTTTATTTAACAACTGTTGTGAGTTTCACTACTCCTGATTATATTTATTGTCAAATCCTGTGCCAATAGCACCAGCGAGCCTTAGATAAATTCAGTATTTTGACAGCCTCCTCATCCCAACGTTTGGTGCTCAGGGGGCGAGTACTGGAGTCATTAAGTCAGATACTCTGGGAACCAATGTATATAAACCCGCTGGTGCCCTTGTTGCCTTATGGGCAGCTGACGGAGGTGGAGGCGGCCCATGCAGCTGGCGCCAAGGTTTCCTCCCATGAGAGTGCTTTAGGGTCAATAAGGTGGATAACTCATTTCACCAGTTACATCTCGCCAGGTGGCTAAGAACTAATATCAGGCGTATTTTCTGTTAACAGTATAGGTCTAGTTGGGCTCTCATGTGGTATCTGTGGTGGCTCTCTTAGACATGAGGGCTGCATGAAACTTCATGAGTTTTCAGGTTATCCAGGACTCAGATCTGGGTTTTGACGTTGGGTCCTTGGTATTAAGTGCATAATCAGTTTTGATGGTGTGTTATGTGGTGCAGCGATCCAGACCGATATTGGTGCATGGGTATGGGTTCTGTGATCATTAACTGTGGTGCCAGACTTGCTGTTCCCTGTTATCCTTGGTTTTTGGTGGTAGCGTCTTAATAAGTGAGTATCAATCTGGAACCCAACATGTTGTCATTCACAAATCTGTATGTGCACAATGAGTTTTTTCCTTATTGACGTTTTTCCCTGCTAAAAAAGTGTGGTCAATTGTTTCAGTTCCTTCCCCAAACATTGCTGGCGGATTTCCCTGCTAGCTTGGCTCACTTCCAGATTATTTCTGATATGAAAAAGGCTAACCGCCTTCCCACTCAAACTGGTATGATCTGGCCTTCCATTTAACAATAAATGTAATGAACAATAGCTGCCCCTTGTATCCACATATTAGGCAAGAGGTCAAGGCTCTTATGGTATGATTGGATGATATTCTTGCAAAAGGTTGAGTGTTCAAGAAGACATCTCCTATTGCATCCCCATAGTCTTTGCTCATAAAGCTGATGGTACGTTGCGCCCCTGCGTCAACTATGGACATCTAAATAGCATCATCATTCGCAATCCCTTTCCTCTTTCCCTTGAGCAGACAATTATCCAATCAATTGCAAAATCCTAGGTGTTTTTTGAGGCCTGATCTTGTGAATGCATTAAACCAAATTCAAGTGGTGGAAGGTCAAGAGTGGTTTATGGCAGTATGTACTCAGAGAGGAATTTTCCAGTTACGCGTAATGCCTTTTGGCTTGAAGAAATCCCCAGTCACATATCAGTTGATAATTGATGACATGCTCAATGACCTTTGGTTTAATTATAATGTAGCATATATCAATGACATCCTCATGCACTCCTCCACTCCTAAACAGCATTCAAAGGATATGGAAGTGGTTTGGCTACATTGCACAAGGCTGACCTTTATGTAAAAACTTCCTAGTGCAAGTTTTTCAGGGATGAGGTTATCTTCTTAGGAAACTTGGTCCTGAAGTTGGTTACGTCATCCCTCCCAGAAAGCTAAAGGCCAATTTATCATGGTCTACCCCAAAACCCAGAAGTAGTTTTAAACTTCCTAGGCACAATCATATTTTTTAAAAATTCTCTCCTGCCCTCTCACAATTGACCGCACCACTGCATCCCTTGACGGGGAAAAACGTTCTGTTACAATGGATGTTAGAATGCTAACAGGCCTCTGACGCCATCAAGAAGGTGTTTGTGGCACCACCCATTCTCAAGCATGCTGACTCCACAAAGCCTCTCATCATCACATGTGATGAAACGTTGGCCGCCATGAAGGCAGTGTTGATTCAATAACAGGATGGTGTGGAACATCTTCTTGCTTATTACTCACGTAAGTTCACGGCATCAGAGTAATCCTGGACCATTTATGACAAGGAGTTGGCCGCCATGGCATGGTCATTTATGCATTTGCGGTACCTCCTTCAAGGCGTGTGCCATGGAGTGATTGTGTGAATGGATCATCAGGCCCTTATGTTTTCCAGAAACTGCAGAAACTGGTAAATTTCCAGGCTGGACGTATTGCGATCTTTGCAGCTTTAATTTTAAATATGAATTTGTCAAAGGTTTCTTGAATATTTTTCATGATTTGTTGATCTGGAACCCAGCATTGAGCCTAATGGAGGAGGATGGACAGGAGCTCACAAAATTGATTATGCCAGCCCAGATTTTGGCCATTGCTCCTCCTGTAATTTTTCTGGTGGAGTGGGAGATGGGAGTTCCATTGGTCACTCAGGTATTAGCGGGTCAGATGGCCTGTGTGGAGGGATTGCAGATAATTACTTAATAACTGGGGCTTCCGGCACATTGAACTACTCAGTATTCATTGGCTAATGGCAAAGTGTTGTTTAAGTCGCAAGTGTGGGTTCTGCCTCAACTTCATGACAAGGTGATCCAGGCTCACCATGACCCTCCAGCGCTGGGTCACCTGGGCAATAAAAAATGCCTCAACTTGGAGAAATGGACATATAACAGACCAGGGATCTCCAAGGATATCCCAGCGTGGATTGCTAGTTGCATCACGTGTGCGTGGGCAAAGTCCAATTAATCTAGTTGGAAAGCCTTCTCCATCCCCTCAGCAAGTGGAAGGTCCATGGACTTCCGTGTCAGTTGATTTCATTTTTGAGCTTCCCTGCTCAAATCAGTTCAATGTAATCATGGTGGTGATAGACCACTTTACCAATTTTACCTTGTATATCCCCTGTTCATCAGCAATTACTTCTGAGGAAACCACCTGGCTCCTCGTGTGGCATCTTTTCTCAATTTTTGGGTTGCTGAAGCAAAAAAGTAAGTGACTGAGGCTGCAGTTTATAGTTTGCTTTTGGATGGCCCTCCTGGCTATCCTAAAGATTAAGCCATGACCATTTCAGTGCATACCATCCCCTGTTGGATGGGAAAATGGAGCAGGTCAATCATACATTGTTGTAGTATCTCTGGTGTATTGCCACTGCTGCATGAATACCTGGCTAATGCCCTTCTGTTGGCACAATTTACATACAATAATGACTCCCACGCATCTACTAGTTTTTGAAATATGAAGCCACATTAGGATATAACTCTTCATTTTCCCCAGGTTTGTGCCTTTGCCAGGAGGTCCCTGCTGTGGCATAATACATTCAACAAATCCATGCCATGCAATACCTGGTCTGGGAGCATCTGGCTAAAGCCATCAGTGATTACAAGCAGTTTTCAGATCAGAAATGTCTCCCCATCCATGAAATCACAGGTTCCTCAGTTATGATCAATACATTTCACCTACATATGAAGGTGCCCTCGCAGAAGTTTGCAAGCAAGTGAACAAGTCCTCATGTGGTCAAGGAAGATTTGGGCAATGGGGCCTTCTGTTAGCTCTGCCCACTCATTGGAAGCAGCACCCCGTCTTCCACACTTCCCAGTTATCACTATTTAGAGGTATGCTTATGGATTCTGAGATGGTGGGGCTGATAACTCGGTGGAAGTGGAGGTGGATGCTATTTTGGTGTTTCATCACTTGCAGCACTCAGTCCAGTACTTGGTGGCATGAAATGGTTTTCTTGCATATGAAAATAGCTGATTTAAAACTTTCTTTTACCTCTTGAAATCACTTTTGAGCGATTTTAAATTTAAAGTTTTATTTATCCACAGCTGTCTGCACAAACCTATTCTTTGATGTCCTTGGCTCCGCCGCCTGCCACCCCAGTGTGGGGCAGCAGTGCACCCCCACCTAGCATTTTCTGCCCCACGGGCAAGCGCGTTTGGACGGGCTCAAACAGCCCACCCACTGCTTCCAACTGTTTTGTCCCCCCACAGGACTTAGCTCTCCACCTGGCGCGCGTCCACCCTTATCGCCCCCATCCTCTCGCCCTCCCTCGCTCTGCCATTCGCTATTGCCTCAGAGTGGACTATGGGCGTTTGTTCCCATATTCCAATAAGGCAACTATTGAGCTAGCCACTGCGGACTGTGCGCCAGCTGGCTTTATAAACTTCCGCCCTTTTAAGGGCTACTTTGACGTTGGATTCCAATCTGAGGAGGATGCTGAAGCGGCAGCACAAACTCCTCTAATTTATAAAAAAAACCCCATTTTCACAACCCATACTCGCCTCCCTTCAGACACCATGCTGGTGGTATCCTTTGCAAATCTCCCATCCCACCTTCCACCCCAGGTTTTGTATGATCAGTTGGTCGCGGGGCTCATGGCTTATGGCACTCAGCCTAACCTCATCTTTGCCATTCCATCTGTTGTGGAGCGCCTTGCTGCTCCTCGGGCAACAGCCACCATCATACCACACCACCCTACCATAGCCCAACAAATCTCTTCCGCGCTAGTGTAGCTGCAGTGCTGATCATTTCTTTTGGGCTTAGGTCAATAATGGTAGGCAGATTTGTTCCCTCTGCTTTGGCCTCGACCATGCAAAAAGAGCGTGCCCTCAGGCCAAGTCCGCTGCTGCAGCTTCTGAGCCTCCCTCTGGAGGTTCAGTATGGGGCGCTTTGCTGCCCCCTCCCACCCTCCAATCTCGTTCAGTGGGCCCACATGGAAAATCAGCCCACCCAAAACCTCCAGCCTCACTCTCCCACCTAAATCCACCCCAGCCAATCAGAGCAATGCTTGGACCACCATTGGCACCCAAGCAGCTGCCCATTCGCCCAATCCCACCCACCCAAATTCAAACGCCACTATTCCAGTGAACCAAAATCCATGGGATCTATTGGCTGAAACTGACGAATCAGGTAATGTCCTCATTAGTAAGCATACAGGTCAACCTCTCTGCCAAGGCGATTATGGTCAAGTGGAATTTTTCCTTCATGATTTTGATGAAACCCCTATTCCTCACCATTTCGCTCCTCTGCCCAATACAGCCCCCTTCCAAAGTGATCACCAACTCGCCTTAGCTGTGGTGGCCTCTCCTCATTGCCCAAAACTATGCACCGTGGTGGCCAAGTCAGTGGCTCTGCTCCAGCATGGCCTGCCCACCCTCTTCTTCCCTCCTGACTTCCCTGAATCTCCCTTCAGTGACATCTCAAAACTATTCGATGATGCTAAAGTTGCTGTTATGAATGTCACAAAGATTGCTCCATTCAACCCCTCAGCCAAAATCACCCGCCACAGTATCTCCCTTTTCACCCAACTTCCTGAAGCCCGCAAACAAGCTGAAGTTCTCCTCGCAGTTTTTGTTGAAACACTTTACCATCATTATCTTGATGCAGAAGAGGAAAACTCCTACTACGCTGACCTTAACCCCTACTATGCGGATGCCCCTACGCCCTGGCTCTCTGCTCTAATCCGGTACTATAACCAACATCCCTTGATCAAGGTGGGTCTTTCTGAAAACCAACCCCCCAACCCCTCCTCACCCTCTGCCATGGTGGGTTAGCAGTTTCTGCTTACCACCTGGTTAGTAGTTTTGTTTTGTCATTTTGAGTGTTGTGTTTGGTACTGTCTGTCCCCTGGTCGGCGTACCTCAAATAAATCAAAATTGAAAATAGGTGGTTTAGTGCTCACAATTGCACAAACTGTCACATTTTAGTGGAAGTCTTCCAAGAGGCACACCAGATGCTCCTCACCCTCCCTTAAAGGTTGCCTCCATCTCGGCAATTTAGCTACAAAAGTGCACAAGAATATTTCTCTGGACCAAGTTGCTGATGTGGGCTCCCCATCCCAAAAAGGGAAGAGTAATGCAAGTCTGGGGGAACAACCCCTGCGGCTAAATTGGGAGCTATTGTCATTTTGGGCCAAGAAAGGGAAGAGGCTGGTTGCTTCCCCCTTGTCACCATGGGCGATTTAGCCCGTGTGGTAGATGAGAGGTGGGTGACAGCATATTCCTTGAAGGTTACTTTGTTCTCCTATGTTAACCGCCCATGAATTAGTGCGGCGGATACAGGGTGTGTGGGGGGAAGTGGAAGTGACCAGGGCTCTTCTCCAGCAGAGGGTTAACAGTAATTCTCCCCATTGAAAGGTTTTGGTTGATTTGAGTTCAACCAAGTAGTTAGTATGAGTTCCACCAAGAGAAAAACAAAAAGTTGGTTTT
The DNA here is from genome assembly GCA_022478985.1 of Massospora cicadina. Classification (NCBI taxonomy): domain Eukaryota; kingdom Fungi; phylum Entomophthoromycota; class Entomophthoromycetes; order Entomophthorales; family Entomophthoraceae; genus Massospora; species Massospora cicadina. The sequence continues at coordinate 32,820 of JAKSZP010014911.1, read as the reverse complement.
GGGTGTGGAAATTCAAATCCGCTGTGACTCATTATCACCAATAATCATAATCCCATCCCTGATATGTATGAGCGCACCAAACCCCTACTCGATTCATTGGAACCAGCTTTATGTGGCATGGCCATGGCCACCTCAGTCACCCACCAAAAAAAGTTATGTTGATCCACTAAGTGAAGTCACAGAGGAATGAGAAAGTTCTATAAAGTTTGAGCGTGAGTCAGCTGGCCAGGTATGATCAATCCAGTGTCATAGTATTTTAGGATGGTAATTGGCGTAATAAATAAATTATTCCTGACGGTGAATGTCATGACTTTGGTCCCCATTCTGGTTGGTGAAATTATAAGGCGGCAGATTCTGACAGGTTCCACTGTCGCCCCAGTTTTTCTTTCTTCCTGTCATTTTAGTTTCAAAAAAATTCAAAACAATACCCAAATTTAATTGCATAATTTATAGTTTCATTGAACATTAAGTGGCGATTACCAATTCTGGAAATCCCTGGTTAGTACTCATGGCTGCCTTTCTCATTTTTCATCTGTTAATATGGATATCTGTATCTCAGGTATTCTGGATGGGGTTCTAAATGTTCATGCATCCAAAGTATCAGACCAGTCTTATTATTATCAGCATGCTCTATGACAAATGGTCACATCATCTTTCCTTGATTCAGAACGCCTTTCAAATCAGACATCCAATAACAAGCACATCACCTCTCATTAATTTATAACTAGCTTTTAAATGAGACTGCTGAAGAATGTTCACAATGAGCTATCTAATGTATGTGAACATAAAAAGAAATCCTGCTGGATGAGATGGCAGATGAGGGAAGTAGTCACTTATAAGAAAAGCATGAAACAATCAGCAAAAAAGGCAGTCATTCAATATGTCTAATTTCAAGAAAGTAATCAATATATGTTGTGATGTGCAGTAAGAAATATGTAAAAAAACTTTATATCTACAAGAGAAGTCTAATTTGAGTACAACTTAAATGACATTAATGATACATTCAGATCTAGTCAAATTAAGGAATGTTGTGGCCTGCTCTAGCTGTGAAATTATTCTTTAAAATAAAGAAAGTGTAAAAATTTACTCTAGGTTGATTATTGGCAGGCAACACAGTAACCTTTAAACTGCACAGGTTCATTTCCTTGTGCACTTTGTCACTTTGTATAGAATGTATTAATCAATAATAGTATGAAGACTATTATCTATAGTTGAGATTGAACTTTTTTCAGTCCAACGCTTGGCCAGTATTTCCAATTAAATACTCTTGGAGCCATACTTGTAGGGATTTGTTCCCTGTAATCCTGTCCACTCGATCTTTGTTAAGATCCTCTGATGGCAGTCTCCTTAGGCTCAACACACAGTAGGCAGCTATCCCTAATTGTAGTTCCTTCATCTCTAGATCCCCATTTTATCTTTACTCTTTTATCTGAGAGTCTTCCAACTATTGCCTTCTGCAATAATATCCTTGAGATAGAACGACACAATAGAAGCTGATAGTTTAACTATACACCAAATTGATAAAATTTACTGTTAAGCTACTTTCTTCTGTAAAGTTACTTTTTTCTGTAAGGTTACTTCTTTCTGTAAGGTTACTATTTTTATTATAGTTAATCCTAGGGAATTATATATTGGGGGATTCGGCTGTCTAACCCTCAGTTGACACCTCTTCAATAAAATGGCAGCCATTGCCATTAAATCAGCCTTTCTTGTCTCAGCAGCAATGGTCTTCCCCATCCTGGCTAAGATTCTGTCATTGGACATCCTCGAGACCTCAAATTGAAAGAGTCAGAAAATATGTCCCTAACGTTTTCCTCTCAATCCAAGTAAACTAACTATAATTGGCTAGCGACCTGCTTAGGTAATGGGATTTATTACCTATTATGGCAGGTTACTTCACCAACCGATCAATTTGCTAGTTGCAGATGGAATCACTCGCTTCACAACTCATTATTTATTCCCAATCAGTTGGTGATAACCCTGACCAATCCCAATCAATACGCTTGATAGTTAATCACTATCAGATGCCCCTATTTCATTGGCAACTCCGCCCGATGAGATCTTAAGTATTCATCCAGATTGATCCTTGACAGATACAACCAGGCGAATATCTCAAAATCCCCCAAACATAGTTCCTCTGAAACTCAGTCCAACCAATTTCTGATTCACTTCGCCTTAGGGAATTTTCCACTAGCAATGCCAGGTAATCTAATATCTGGGAATATGGGCAAAAATCCCAACACATCCCCCTCTTGCCTAGATTTCCAGCAAGAAAAGGACCGGGGCATGAGAAAACCACTTCAGACACCTGATTGAATACTTCATTGGTTCAAGTGGAGTACACTTTTCAATACTCAATGCTGCTTGGGATGACCTTCAGCATACGGCGTTCTTCCTCTTCCTCCTTGCTACCGCCTTCTCATAGCGTGGACCCCATGACCTTCTGTTATGCTGGGCTGATTGATTTACTCATGACAATATTAGTCCTGGGATCTGGTTTTCCCCCTGTCAGGGTATATGACCCCCTGTCAAATTCAGGATTCTTGGTCCGGCGACCTTGATTCCCTGATTTTCTCCTCATCCTAGACAGGAGACTCTTGCTGTTAATGTTCATTTTGTGGCTTTTTTTTAAATATTTATTTCTTATTCACCCTTGTTATTTCGCTCATAACATCTTAGCATAAGTCATTCTTAATTTTTCCCTTGGAGAGCTTATCTCATTGTTTTTGATATTAATTTCTACAAAATTGGAGCTTAATGGATTAATTAGTGCATAATGTCAACTTCTATATAAGTCCAACATCCCCTCCCTCATTCAGCTCATATGTCAAATTCCAAGTATCGCTACCAGCAGCTCCTCAATAGTCTGTATGATTAAGAACTTCGTCTCCTCCAGCAGATGAGTCAGGATGCTCAACGGAACCTCTTTTATGGTCCTTCCAGGACTTATACGCCTACTCTGGTGCAAGCGGCTAGTCCTTCCATTGAATTACCAGAATTGGTAACTCTTACCTCTGAAACCAGGATGGCTATCATTTCAAACAACTCTCAGCTGACTCTTCCTCTGCCATTGATTCCAGAGTTAGACTTCAAAACCCTCCTGGATTTGGCTCCTTTTGCTGATGCTCTGAACATCATCGTAGATGCTTTGGAGATTATGCTGGTTGCTCTGGATCATTTTTTTCTGGCTGGGTCAGACTGCTCCCTGAGTTCCTCTTCCAACTCAGTCAATTTTACAAACCTGCTGTTCTGGTCTCCAAGCTCTCAATCAGTAACAGAATTCACTTTGAGCTCCCCTACGCTGAACTCAGGACCCAAGTCACCGTGGCTTTGACTTTAGCGCTGAATCCCTCTGATCTTGATAACCTTCTGGATTGGGATACTGCTGCATATGCTCTTCACTTTGCTGGAAATGTTCTTCAAAGTTGGTCCACAAAGCTTCCAGCCTCACCTGGTTTCCACCGTTTGTTCAGCTTTAGCTTCCACAAAGCCTGTAGTCGCCGCTTGCAGGATGCAATCTGCTCTCTGCACAACTATCTCTTCTCCAGAGCTTCCTATCAGTATCTTCCGCTGATGGCATTAATAGCGGGCATGATTTGGCAACCCCCATCGAGTATCCCTTGTTTGTTGCTGGCCCACATGTCTGGTGTCCTTGATGAAGCCCATCAGCAGGCACTCAGGACTAATCTTCCAGCTCTGGTGCCATATCAGGACTACTTAGGGTTATTTGCCGATTGCCTCTATTTATACTTCTGCTTTCCTCCCCACTCTGGGGTTTTGTAATTGGCTTCCTCCAACATCTCAATTTCCCTTCCCCTAGTTGCTTTCTCTCAGGGCTCGGCATCTGCTCAACAAACGTTGTTTTGTGTAGGTCTCGCTCTTGCTAGTGTCCTATCACATATTGATTTTAATGGGCTGTTTATTTCTACCACAATCCATCCTTCCTCCCCCAAGAAGCGACATAGGCGGAATCATCCCCGTACTGAGGATGATCAAAAAAATTAAAAATTATAAAAATATATTGGCTTTTTTATCTATGCAGTTTATAATTTTTTTCCATATCTTTATCAATTTTTATTGTTATTCTTCTTTTTTACTATGGGACTTGACCTTGTTTCAGTTCAGAGGTCCATCTTTTCCCCCAAACTGGGTACTGGGTACTTAAACCTGCCAGTTTTCCATGGTTAAGAGGTCCTTTTTTGGACCTAAGCATCTAGATTGGTTCACAAGTCCTTTTTTCAGACTTGACCTAATCATCAGGACATGACCAACCTAATGGTTCATTGGTCCTTCAAGGATTCTTTTATTTTTTAAAGATCCAACGCTTTAGATACTTAGCGTGGACTTGATTTACAACTCTTCCATCCAAGAGCTTCTTGATGGAGTTATCATCAGTCGCTGTCCTGGAGATTACTTCAAATGGAATCAACCACAACGCATCTAATTTGTTTCTTCATCCAAAACCATACATATTGCAATAGGTGACTATTTCACCTATTTGATATTCTTCTAATGCCGGTCAGTTCTTGTCATCCATCAATTTTGCCTGTATTCTTTTCTTTAAGGTTGTATTGAATGCTTGTGATTGCATATTAATCAAAAACACATCAGATGGTTCAGGTATTGCTTAGTACTCATCCCTGATGCAGGTTCCACTACTGAATTTAAAATCGGCGGCAACACGGCCTTTCTTCTGTATAATAATTCAAACAGCATCTTTCCTGTCGCCATAAGATGACTAATGTTGTAGGCAAACATCACCAAACTCAGGTATGTTCCCCACGCAAAAGTTCTTCCTGTGACTAGTCTCCTTAGCGTCGCAGCCAGCATCCCATTGACCCGTTCTAACAGTCCATTCATCTCCAGCTGGTATAGTACTGACATGACTCCTCAGATCCCCATTATTTCGTTTAACCTCAGGATCACATGGGATGTGAAGTTGGTCCCATTATCACTCAGCAGGACCTGCGGAAATCCATGCCGTTATACCACTTGATCCAGGATGAATCTTGCAGTACTGGGGGCGTCTACTCTGGTTAGAGCCTTCATCTTGACCCATCTCATCAGATGGTCAATGGCAACTATAATGTACTTGACTCCCCCCTGTGCTCATCATCAGCGGTCCCATCACATCAATAGACACCATGTGCCAGGAAAATCCAGGGTAGACCAGTCGGTATCCAGTTGTATTCTTTTGTGGTTTGTGCAGCTGGCACTCCACTCAACAAGCCAGATAATCCACGACATCATAGTTAATCGATTCCCAGTAATAATATTGGCAAATATAGTCAGTTGTTTTCCTCAGGCCTCCATGCCCAACAACCTTATGAGCTTCTTGTACTATTGCTACATTTTCCAAAGGTTTTAGGAATAATATCCGCTTCCCATTGATGATCTTGAATACTTGTCCATCCATAGACTCTGTGTTTTTCATTGCTTTTTGAAGCGCACCTTAATTCTTGGGGATTGACCCCAAGTTTTCCTTCGACCATTCTCTGGAATAGCATATCCACCTGCGAGTATACCAACTGGACCATTGGCAACTGCTATAAGCCATCCACGTTCTGATGAGGAGCCCCACTTGGTGGACTATCTCATAATCATAATCCTGAAGCTTAAGTGCCCATCGGGCCAGTCATCCTTCCAGTTTTTTAGGTTGTGCAGCCAACACAGCGAATAGTGGCCTGTCACCACCTTAAAGTGCGTTCCATGGACATACACCCAAAACTGCTTGCATGCATATATGACCGCAAGGCATTCCAGCTCAGTCACGATGTAGTTCCTCTCAGCAGCTGAGAGTGTCCAGCTCATATATGCCACCAGATGCTCATCCCTAAGTTTGTCTACTTGGCTCAGTATGGCGCCAATCGCCATCAATGAAGCATTGTTTGAATGATAAACTCCCAATTGAAATTTGAATATTTCAGGATCTGCGAATCTATCAAATACCGGTGTAACTCACCAAAGGAGTCCTGAGCCTCTTCATTTCATATGAATCCTTTTTTTGTATCCTTTAATAAATGGAATAATGGCTCGGTTATTTGGGCAAAGTCCCAAATAAATCTTCTATAGTATCTGACCATCCCAAGGAACACTTAGATGTCTCAGAAACTATTTGGTACAGCCATACGCTCTATATCTGCTATCTTCTGGGTTTGCAGTTGCAATCCGCTTGAGTTTATTACAAATTACAGGTATTTCAACTCTTTCTTGAAGAAGTGGCACTTCCTTGGCTTGATCTTCAGGTTAGCCGTGGACAGTCACTTAAATACTTCTTCCAAGTGGTTCAGGTGATCATTAAAGGTCCTAATGAACACGTTTATATCATCCAGATATACCAGGATGCAGAAAAACTTCAAATCACTCAGTATCACATTCATGGCCCTCTGAAATGTTGCAAGCGCATTACAGAGACCTTGGGGCATCCTCGACAGTTGATATAGCCCCTGCGCGGTAATAATCACACATTTTTCTTGGTCTTTCTTTGGCAAGTCAATCTTCCAATATCCTGAGATTATATCCATCATGGAGAAATACTTTGCTTCTCCTAAACGATCTAGCACATTGTCAATCCTCGATAGAGAATATGAATCCTTCTTTGTAATTTTGTTCAGCCTATGGTAGTCAATCACCACCCAGTTTGATCCATCCTACTTCTTCACAATCAAAATCGGACTCACCCAGGGGCTTGACGATGGAACTAGAAGCCCATGCTTCACTAGTTTGCTGATTTCATCCTCCACTACCGCTTCAGCGGCTTTTGATCTTCAGATCAGTCTCATCCTTATTGTTAAATTTTCCCTTGTATCAACCTTGTGAATTACATCTTGTGCGCATCCCAAATCATGGTCATCCTGAGCGAACACTTCCCAATATTTCTCAAATAGTTTGAGCTCCTCCTCCTGCTGGCCTTCTGGCAGATCAGCGAGCTGCCCTTGATCAACCAATAGGTTGGTGCTTTTGGCTGCCCCAGACAAAAAGTTCATCTCATCGAGGGTGGAATTTCCTCCATTTGGCCATCAGGACTTCTTATCACTTCTTAGGTCTGAAAACTCATAGATTATAAAAATTGATAACTTTATATTATATATATATATTTTGTATTTTTCTTTTGCAATGGGACTTGCAACCTAAAAAAAGGCTCAGAGGTCCTTCTTTTCCCCTTCATTCAAACTGGGTCTTGGGTACTTAAAACTACCAGTTATCATGGTTCAAATTTTATCCTCTTAAGATTTAACCAACCATTTTTAAAGTGGTCCCCTTCTGGGACTTGACCAAAATCTCAGGACATAACCATTTAATGGTTCAGAGGTCCTCTAGGAATATTGCAATTATTACTTTTAGGTTTAATACTTCTGATTAGTATTGACCTTCACTATATGACAGCAGTTCTCTTTCCTCACGTATAGGCTACTCTTTCCAACTTTATGAAAATTCTCTTGAATATTAGACCTTTAACCCCAGCTGGTTATTCGTCCAACAGGTCCTAATTTCATCTCTTATTTCAGTAACTGATGCTTTGAATCCTCATATCTCATTAGCCAACAGCTTTGTCCGATTGTCCAGATTGTTTTTCTCCTGAAAACGATTTTACGCCTTCATGGCTATCCTTAATTACACAGGTCGTTCTGGCCTCATTAGCTTCATTCAATTTCTCCTGAATTGATGAACTCGTCTCCAGTAACTTCTGATCAGTGGTTGAGTGTTATTAAGTCAAACGATTTTCTCCACTATCTTGGATCAATCATTTTCTATTTTGACTTCATCTCTTCATTGGTATGGAAATCCAATTTTCCGGATTGATTGCTTCTTATTTCGTCCAATGCCTCATCTAAACACTCTCTCCTCAGGACTATTTAAAGCGGACCCAATTTCAACCTGAGTTGATCCTGCTACTCCTTGGGACTATTTCCAGTGGGCCCAATTTCAACCCAAGTTTGCCCTGCTGATACTCTTCATCTCAAGTAGATGTCCAGTGGAACTGGTTTCCTTGCAGCACTAGATAGTTCCATATCTAGCTGCAAGTCCTTTTCCCTGAACTTGAGTATATTCATTTTGCTTCACTTGGAGCTCCACTGCTGAGCTGGGTGAAAGCCACTGAACATGATCCTCTTCACATTCTATCTTCGTTACTTCTTTCAGTAACTTATTTCCAAAATTGGAAACATCTTCATAAACATCATTTTCTATATTTTTTAACTCAACTACCCCCTGCAGTAAGCCCCAACTTGTAAAAATTTACTAGGTTGATTATCAGGTGGGTAACCCAGTAGCCTTTTTACTGCACAGGTTTGATTTCCTCATGCACTTTTTAGCATTGTATAGAATGTATTAATCAATAATAGTATGAAGACTATTATCTGTAGTTGATATTGAACTATTTTTCAGCCCAACGCTCAGCCAGTATTTCCAATTAAATACTTCTGGAGTCAAACTCGTAGGGATTCATTTCCTATACTCTTTTCCACCCAATTTTTGTTAAGATACCCCAGTGACAATCTCTCTTGGCCTAACACACAGTTGGCAGCTATCCCTGATTGTGGTTCCTTCATCTCTATCCCCACTTAAATCTTTACTATTCTCTCTGAGAGTCTTCCAATTATTGCCTTCTGCAATAAAATCCTTGAGATAGAATGACATAATAGAAGCTGATAGTTTAACTATACACCAAATTTGTAAAATTTACTGTTAAGCTACTTTCTTCTGTAAGGTTACTTTTTTTATTATAGTTAATCCTAGGAATTACATAGTGGATGATTCAGCTGTCTAATCCTTTGTTGACACCTCTTCGATGAAATGGCAGCTGTTGCCATTTAATCACCCTTCCTCGTCTTGGCAGCAATGGTCTTCCCCATCCTGGATAAGATTCTGTCATTGGACATCCTTGAGACCTCAAACAGAAAGAGTCAGAAAATGTGTCCCTAACATTTTCCTCTCGATCCAAGCAAACCAACCATAATTGGCTAGCGACCTGCTTAGGTAATGGGACTTATTACCCATTATGGCAGGTCACTCACCAACCAAATAATTCACTAGTTGCAGGTTGCATCACTCACCTTGCAACTCACTATTCATTCCCAATCAGTTGGTTACAAAACATGACCAATCCCAATCAGTACACCTGATAGTTAGTCACTATCAGATGCCCCTATTTCATTGGCAACACCGCCCAATGAGATCTTAAGTTTTCATCCGGATTGATCCCTGATGGATATGATCAGGAAATATCTCAAAATCCCCCAAATGTAGTTCCTCCAAAACTCGGGCCAACTGATTTTCAATTCACTTCACCTTAGGGAATTTTCCCCTAGTGATACCAAGTAATCTAGCAGGCTGAGAATATGGGCAAGGATCCCAACAAAAAGTCTCCTCAAGCCTTCTGAAATAAAATGGATTTATCATCTGATTTGAAGAATTTGCCTTTTTATCAAAAGTTGATCAGAGACTGCTGGGCAGAATTATGACTTATCTCTAAAATCATTAAAGTCCACAATTGATTTAGTCTATATTGGTTCAGATTGTAAGTTTTTTTTTGCACAAGATGTTGTTGAATTGTATGAGAAACTTCTGCTATACTTGAACCAAGATGGAATTATTATAGTAACAGAATTATGAAAAAAATTTCAGCGCATAAGAAAACTGAGAGTAGCCATTCAAAAATAAAAAATAGCCTTGCAGTGGTTAATGAAGAATAATCCTCTGTATCATGATGTGGTTCCCTTCTTCCCTGATAATATTGACATTGCTCAAATAGCACAAATTGTTGGTGATCTTATAACTAGAAATCCAGATGAATATGTCAAAAAGTAGATAATAATATGATAAGTAGATTCCTAATTTTGTCAGAAAATGTGACAATTTTATGTGGTGTATTCTATTCGCCTGTTGAGATTCTGATATGACTGGACAATAAGTTTCAAATAGCTGCGGCGGATTGGCTAAAATCTGTAAATCACGATTTATTAATACACAAATATTTGAGCGCCTTAAAATAAGGCAATACTGAGTCAGGAAGAATACTTAGTGGATCTCCTAGAAATAAAGCAATAAGGTGATGTCAACTTATAATGAATATTTACTAGATCTCATGAATTAAGGTGATAGTGAATTTAAAAATAATAGGTTCTGCCAGAGACTCTCAGATACAAGCATGAACCAATGAGAATATGGAGGTAAGGAATAGCCTAAGCAAAAGGGTCGTGATCTACCAAAGTTGTTGATTATAAGCGAGATTATAAGATTGGAGGAGGATTGTTGGTAGGAAGAAGAAAACAGAGCAGAAAGGATATGCTATTAGTATTAGATTGAATATAGGAGTGAGCTGAAGCGATTTGCTTCATATTTATTAAATTCCTTAGGTTTGACTTGAGGTTAACGATCTTCATATCATCCATCTGTTATTCAGTGGGATCAACCCTGTTCAACCCTTACAGAATATCTCAACTATATTGCCAAAATTATAACAAAGCTAATGCAGATTTAATATCAGTCCTTTTGGAATCAATTGAAATCAATAGAAGCAATTACTTGCATTGTATTTTGTATAATTTATCCAAATAAGTGGTGTGCAAGTGATATCAACTATGTACTTGTTATATAATATAGGTTTCACCAAGGTTTTATAGCAAACAGGGTCTCTTTTGATCTACCAGAAGTGATACTGCATATCTGTAGATTACAGAGTTTAAATATCATAAAAAATATAACAATTGTTATGCTGACATCCTTATTTGTAATAAACTTACTTTAGCTGGCCATCTCAAATTGATGATTCTGATGCTGTATTTCCAAACTTTGAAAATGCTCTAACCAATTTTTCTTAATATATACATGTAAAATACCTACAGCTAACTTGACTCCATTGCTCTAAATTGTAATAACCAGGAGGATGTTACTTATTTCTGGATATTTAATTTAGATTTGAATTTGAGAGAACCCAAAGGCTATAAAGCAACATTGAGAGGTGTCTCTTGCTGCATTCATTTTAAAATTTTGACAATTGACACAAAATTTACAATAGGCTTGTACACTAAAAATAATCTACTTACTTTGATTATAACTTTTTGACTTCATTAGATATTGCCAAAAATAGATATTCAACCGCATGAAGATAAAACTTCATCTGATCCTCAGTTGATGGAAGATGGAAACCTCCTTTAATTAAAAAAGGATATCATTTAAATAGATGTTAGCAGAAGAATATATTAGTTAAAATGTAGAAACAAGCTGTTTTTACTTCTAAAATGGTTCCTTTGATAGATGATGAAATACCTGATTTTGAAAGTGTTATACCTATTGATAATAATGATTTGAATGACGTTCATGTAAGGTTAGTTGATGTATGAAGAGAAACAGCACCGCCTCTAGACATTAAAAGATAATGACGCATGGAAGAGTTGTCTTGGTATTTTTTTCTGATGGTAAAAATGTGTTTAGAGCAGAGAGAAATTCCCATAGCCCTTTAATCATTTTCAAGCACGCGTCATGAACAGTGACAGATGATTTTAACAGAAAGACTACCTTTTCTTTGCTTTATCTATTGTCAAATACTTTTATGCTAGAGCTAGTGTTTCTGTCTCATCTAGAATGCAACAAGAAGATCAAACACCACAGGGTTTGATAGATAACATGCATCTCATTATGCAAGATATAACAAAGGATCCGCATCATACTAGAGATGGGTTTGTTCAGAATTAATTGCAATGTTCAGGAGTCTGGGAGTTCCTACTTGGTATATAACTTTCTCCTGCTATAACTTAAAATGGTTGATATTATGGAAGCGCTACTCATTGCTGCTGCTCATAATCTGAGTGAAGCTAAAAACATGACATTCTCCAAAAGACTGTCCTTGGTTCAATGTTACCCAGTAATTAGCACACAGCAATTTATGGTACAAGTCAATGCACTAATCTGATAAAAAACAACTTGGACTTCTTGGGTGCGCTATAAAATCTTTCTGGTACATGATAAAGTTTCAAAACAGAGTAACTGTTGGGATTTATGACCATCTCATCCAGCCCAATCAGATAATGACACAATCTGCTTTGGCCACTAAGTGATTTACCTTAGTGGAATAGTTATCATAAGAGATGATAGCTATTGTTTGTAGGTATTACTAATGGAATACTAGCTAATACGCCATGATTTGATTCTCATAGATTACTTATGTTTCATTGGGATTTTTACCGCCAATGTACATACTAAATGGTTCAGTTGCTGATTTAATTGTTGGTAATTTAGTTATATTATATTAGTTAATCATAGATTTTCACTAATCTTGACAGTAATTTTTATTGGTTGCTGAAACATTGACAACGCTTCTGGTAGCAACTCTCAGGTTAACCTAATTAGGTTACCATACTGAGCTCATAATTTTAGTTGGCGGCGAAACCTGAAGTAAGAGAAAAACTCCAGGTAGGGCACGACTTAGGAGGGTAATCCATTGGAGACGGCTGCTGTCTTCCCAGGGAGGTGCCAACGTGATAGTTGGGTGCCATATTACTTATAAATTTCCTTGATCTTAAGTAAATAAAGCAGACAATTAAAGACTTGAATATTTAACTGTTATACATTTGTTGTATATGTTACTCTAGGGAATAGAGTTGAAGAATAGGGTATCCTTTAGTTGATAAATCTTATTAAGTTCTTTGCAACTCCTGAAAGAATTGAGAAATCTTTGAAGGGTAGGTTCCCTTATTGTTTGAAAGTTAAGCAGTTTACTCCTAGGGACAGAAGGAGACCGTTGGAACCAGTTTAGCGTTGAGGAAACTATTTAAGCTGGTTGTGAAAATCTCAACTAGATAATAGTCTTCATACTTTTGTCAACCCAATCAATATCTTATATCAATAATCTTGTTTTACACACACACCAGAACCCTTGCAGTAGACTTGAGAGCTACAGTGAGTAACTCAGCCTAAAGTTTACATTTGGTTTCAAAACAGGGGGCTATGTTGGTTGCTGCTAGATTAACTGGGGGTATTGTTAGGAGGTGACACAAGCCACTGGTTTTTTCAGGGGAGAATTCTGAATGTTTGATAGCATGATCAGTGTATGCGGTAAAAACTTTTGACCTAACCTTCTAGTTTCTGAAGCCTCTTGCAGGTGGGGGTTTTACCAAGAACCTCCTAGACATTGCATCAATGATGTTCTGGATTACCAAGGATGCTGGAGCCTCAATGGAGAAATATCATCTTATTAAGTTGGGGATATGTTGGGATTTTAACATATAAGTTCCTCTCATGATTATAAATAAGAGTCAAGATTAGTTGTGCCAGCAGACCAATTAGTTACCACGTTTAAACTATATAGTATTTTGATGTCAATTTTTGCTTCAAATTTAGTTGAGTTGAGCTATTTTAATCAATCCACCAGATTGGGAAAGTATTAGTGATAATCAATAATAGTCAAATAGTATACTATGATTACTGGTAATTTATGCCGAGGATTATTGACAAGTTATAATTATTCAATCACTAGGGTTTACAGGTGAATTAGGATCAATGATTAACCAGCAACAATTAATTGGCGGATTGCCAATTCAACGTCAAGGTATTCAGGGTTTCTAGTGACTGGTGCCAAGTATAATCTAATTATGTAAAATTTAGGACTAGCCAGTGACCAATGCTGAGTATAATCGTATTGCTGACTTTGGTGCTGAGGGATTCAATAGTGAGCGTACAATGGACATTCTGTCAAATTAAGTTTAGAATTACTTGACTAAGGCTGAGGATATTTGAATAGGTTTATAATAATATAATGTATAATACAATTGACCAGCGACAAATGATGAGGATAAATTGAAATAAAATTTTTGATCAATGATGATGGATTAAGAGGGAACAGTTGCCAGCGGAAGTGCTGATGATTGAATGGGATGCTGGCAATGAATGCTGATGACATTAATAGGTGGGTAGTAGATCGCCATGGGAAATGCCCAAGTATAAATAATTGGATTTCCCTCTTAATTTAGATCCTTCTTTTGCCTACCTTTATTAGTTTTAATTGGACAAGGTTAGCTTGGTTTGTGAAGGTAGTACTGAAGATATAAAATAGGTGCTGGGTGAGTGCACATAGGGGTGGTCAGTGCTGCAAACCCCAATACTTAATCTACAGGAAGCCCTTTAGGGACTTTCCCAGTTGGCAAACACAATGAGGGACTGATGGAAATTAACCTTAAGTGATATGATAAGACAGAGCTGAAAATCCCCCAAGTGAGTTTAGGGCTTGCTGTGTGCCTCCTGAGGGGGGTTTGTTGCCCAAGGTGAAGTTGTTGGCCTGCTAGATTTGGAAGTTGCACTGCAGACTTTTAGTGAAAGGTGGCCTACGAAGTTGAAAGATCAAGTTTCCAGTTGTTTTCATACTGTGTGGCCTGGCACACAGGAGTTCCTAATTTAGCAGATGCAAAACACAATAGGAAAGTCTTCACTTGCACATGTTGGTCTGGTTTGAAAATGTTTCTGTTTTTTCTTCAAGGTAGGGAATGGATGTAATTGACAAAGCTGTTCCTGGTTCATTGGTTTTTAATGATGCAGTATATGATATATGGTAGAAAGTGTTACAATGCACAAAAACAATGCTTCTTGCTACAAAGACCACAACAACTGCACCTGTAGATTCATATTTCATAGATAAGTCAGTGATCAAACAGTGTGTCTAGGTCCAGAAAAAATCCTATCAAATAATGGACGTTTTTGCGGCCTGAAAAGGACTGCAGACAAAGTTTTTTAAATAATATATTCTAACTTATAGCTCTCTGGGAAGAAGATAGGATGTATAACCATTCAGTACTAGCTTCACCATTGCATATTATATGGCAAAGTATGCCAGCAAGTGCGAGCTGAATGACACTGGTGATGTCATTAAATAAGCCATACAAAAGAAAAAAAGATTAGGCAGAAATGTATGAAATCAATTATTTTCTCTATCATTGGCAATTCTTTCTTTGTGTTAGTCTGTGCCCGCAAATGCACTAATAGATTGTGTCACTTTCCAATCAAAATGTCTTCACGCAAGACTGTTTTTATAAATAGATGCAAGCATTATCAAAGATTCTAATTACAATTAAGAAGGTGATGAAGCTTCAACAATAAATATCATTTTTGATCAATACGTTGAGAGATCAGATGAACTTAATGATTTAAGCTTGGCTGAATTAGATGTCAGATAAAAACCAATGTCAAGTAATTGGGCAGAAGATGATGAAGATGTTAAACAGAATGAAAACATTAAGGCTTAAAGTTCAAGGTATATATAATTAAGGAATCATGAACACATGAAAATATAAAATAAGCCTGCCATGCTGCGCACTTAATATCATATGTTAAACAGTGATAGATAAAGTTAATATTACATTATTATTTTGTGTCATATACCATTTCAAAATGAAAACGAACTTCTACTGAACAATGAGTCTGCAGAAGCTTGCTTTCTTAGTTGAAAACATAATCTGAGACTGTTACTCATAAATTTAACTAAATAAGAGTTTGCTCACGTAGAGAAGGTTATTTGTCTGGCTTTAGACCAATCTGTAGCCTTTAACGTTGTATGTGAAGCTGTAAATGTATTGAACAATGATGATCCTGTGATCTATGTGGATGAACAGATATTATATGATCCAGATGCTTTCTGTTTAGCAGAAGGTGAAATTTCAGGAATACCTGATGGTTTATATGTAGATGGTGTTAGAAGTCTAAATGTGCAACAAAAAGAGTTATTCAGTGAAGTTACTGCAGCTATTAAAAAAGATTAAGAGGCGATGATATTTGAATGTTGCAATTCATAACAGGTGGTGCATGCAATGGAAAATTGTTTACTTTGAAACTGTTGGTTGAACATGTCAAACGTTGTTATAGACCTATAGTATGATACAAGTAAAATTACATGTTATTAAAGTTGCTTTAACTAAGGAACACTACTCACCAAATATTGTGACAGATTGGGGCCAGCCTGATGCATACATCGACATATATAATGTAGTTTTGGATATGCCTGCGAATTTGGAGGTTGAGTTTGAAGGGTCAGTCCAGTCAGAAGAACAACGTGAGATGGAAATTGTGGGTAAGTATTTTGGGACTCGAGAATGTGGGCTGATCTAGCATATCTAATGACTGGCTTTGAATCCTCTAAATTTTCATAATTTGGGATATGAGGCTATGAGTTTTAAAAGCCCAAGGGGCTCCTAGTGCAGGCAATTATTGCGGGATGAAGGCTGGGGTACTTCCCCCACCACACTACAGCTGCGCAAATCTAAGCACCACAGATGTGAGGCTTTCATGAGCAATGATTTAAATGTCACATGAAAGCTTAATTTGGGATTTTAATCTAGTTAAACTATTGCAAATGCTTTAAAATGAGGAAATGGCAACTTAAGATACAGTTTCTTTTTCTCAGAAAATCATAATAAAGTTTCCTGTATATCACTTGCCTAAAAATCAGGTAAAAAAGTTTTTTAAGAAAATAACATTAAAATCAACCAGAACGATGAGCTCAACCAGCAAGCTAGGCTAAGCTTGGCTTCATTTGTAGTTTTGTCATGAAGCCAGACTCTGCTGCTTGCATGCAGCATTTCTGTAACCTTGGTCTGCAGATACATCATAAAATCTGGTATTGGCATGTGGGTTTGAGGGTGGTCTCTGCTGGATTGTCAGTCATGTGGTCAGTGATATAGCTTGTACTTCCCAACTCCTTTGTCACCTATTGGCATGAACCCGCACACTACATAAAACAGAACTCAAATATCTTTCTCTCTATCTTGTGGGGGCCCCAGGAGGAAGCGGTGGTCACCAACAGAGAGGAATGGAACCAACATCTCTTGACCGTGGTTATGTTAGGGTTCTCATTGGCATTTTTGCTGTGAGGTTGGATGATTATGGTGGGTGGCAACTCCACAATCCATAAAAGTCCAGGCAAATCCCAAATCACTTAATGGTCAGGTGGCGTTGTCCATGGAGGCTCTGAACAAACTTCATCAAGTCATTGCATGTATCCGCTTCCAGGCATGGTTAGCACATGGAACAGGGGGAAATCCTTCTTGCACTCCAACTAGCCTAGGTGGTGTATGCATTACCCCCAGAATTATCAGATTGGAAGCAGAAACTTATTAAGGAACAAGGGAGTTTTCCAAATTCAATGGAGGAGTGTGTGTAGTTGATCACTTGGGCGGCATATCCAGATGAGGCAAAAAATGAGGCATGGTCGGTACTCTTAACAGTTAGTCAGGGTTATAGCTCAGTAGAAGAATATGTGTTGGTTTTCATCCACTGGCAAAAGCAGCCCAGGTCGCAGATTCCCAAGCTTTTTGTATGTTCCTCCAGGAGTTGCAATCAGATTTGCTATCATTTTTTGCAGAAAAAAAGTCTAGGCCACACTAGGGGAGAAAGTGGCCTTAGCGGTACAAGTTGAAAAGCAATTATTGTTGGCACAGGACCAGCGTGAGGGATCAATGTCACCAGGTAAGGGACATCCCCTATGAGTGACCGTTTTAGTCAGGGGGGCTAACATCTAGCTCCAAGAAACTTTGGAAACGTACAAGGGGGAGGCGTCAAGGAAATGAAGATGAAGCACGTAGATCAGTGAGCCATGGGCAGGGAAGTGAATATGTAAAATTTTCATCGTTAGCCAATTTGCAATTGAAAGATTCATTCAGAAATAAATCGCCTTCTTCACTTTATCCTCATCTGTTTATTCCCATAAAGTTGCACTTGGAAGGTGGAATGGAAGGGGAAATGGCCCTGGTAGATACTAGAGCAGAAGAGAACTACATTGAGCTTGCATTGGTGGAGCGCCTGAAGTTGCAGGTGTGGAGGGGAACACAGGTGGTATTCACTGATGCATCACGGAGGGTGCCATCATGGTGAGTGATCCCTTCATTGAAGATACAGCAGGACCATTTGGGTTCTGGGAGCAGTTCTGTGCAATTGAGAATCTGTCCCACCTGGTAGTGCTAGGGATGAGATGGTGGCATTGGTTCAGACCCCAGATTGATGTGCCTTCCAGTACTGTAACCTTGAACCCAAGATGGGTTTCCTGATGAAGTGGAGGCTGTTGTTGTTAAACTATGAGTCAGATGAGCATTGAACCATGGGGCCATGCAGGAAGAGGATTTACCAGCAGAATAATGAGATTTTGTGGGGGTCTTTGGACCAAAAATATATTTGCCATTCTCTCCCATGGAGCCATTTGCATTCTCGTTTCAGTTTAAAGATGGGCCAGAACTCCCTTGTGTATTCCTGATCTATCCGCTGAAAAAACGATCCATGGCCGCTGTTGGGATCTAAGATAAAGAACATATCAAATTCCCCACTTCCAAATTGAGCCATAACAAATTGACTTTTGAACATATTTGAGCAGAGATGACTTCAGGATTCTCATCCTAATTACTATGTCACGTGGGGTGTAGTTTCCACCGATCTGGTCATGTGAGAGGTGAAATACATTGAGGGTGCCCATCAGGTGGTCAATCTGGAAGGCCTTGAAAGATCCTGAATGGATGGGGCTGCATAGATTCTCGAGGCACCATGTCCCTTAGCACCCTATAAATATCAATACCTTTATCTCTAATAAAAATTCAGTATATAACCCATCTTTCAACTTCCTTCTCAACCCTTTCTTCGATATTTCAGCTTTGAGCCCACCTTTGGACATTGGCAACAGTCTAAAGAACTGTAACACTGACAAATGTGGTGCTCACTACATGGGGCTCCAAGATGTTATTAGTTAAAACGTCTATTACAAACAATGGAGAATACTAGCAGCCCTGAAGATTAATCTGCTGGTCAGTTGGAGCGTTTCTCGATGGGTTAGTACCTCGAGATATGAAATACCACCCTTGCAGCCCGAGAGTTTAGATCTACATGCCATATTCCAGTTCTCCCTGCCCTTTATCAATGGAAGCCAGTACCCTATTCATTATGAGAACCTTAATGATGTTTCCAACAATTAATAAATGGCATCTACTCCATGGGTGCTTACTCCAGCTGCTCCCATGCCTCTTCTGTTCCTTCTACTATGTGGAACCTCTACAATTTGACCCTGCTACCAGCGGGAGAACTTTCCTGGGTTCCACACGCTATCTTCGCAACTTTGTTCACCAGCTATTCATCACCTACTCCAACTAGTTGGGTTGCACCAGCAAGGAGTCTCCTGACAACTGGGACTCACCCAGGCCTTCCACTCTCACATCATTGATTTCTAAAATTCAGCCTCCTCCTTTGTTCATAACAAACTTGAAGCTATTATTGATAACCGATGGTTGATCAACGAGGTCTGAGATCAAATTGTGGTGTTATACAATGGGATCTCTGGTTATATTGAGGACCAGCTGCGTCAGAACGTCCAACTTCTCGAGGCAACTTGAAATCAGCGCCTGCCTCAAGTCGTGGATCTGTTATGGGCCCTACAACAACACTATCAGGAGCTGGCCTCTCATGACTACCCCTCCAGGAGTGAAGGTCCTGAAGGTCCTAGGGGGCCTGAAGGCCCCAAAGGGCGTGAAGGCACCAAAGGACCAGAAGGTCCCCGTGGATCTCTTAGGCCCCCTGGTCACCCATCTCTCACTCCTGATGGCCCTTAAGACCCATGGCGGAAGGATGTGATCTCAGCCTTGGCTGCCCTACGCAATCAAATTCGGAATGTAGCTCAGGGATGCAACCTCCAAGTGGATGGATCCCCTCAACCCTAGGGTCTCCATTGAGGCACTGTCAGATGAAAAGGACAGCCTCAGTGCCTTCACCAAACTTACTGACACTTGCATTTCCCAGCTTTAACAAACTTGTTGAGGGTTTAAAACCTGTTTGAAGACCCTTGAGAGCCAGCTTCACCTTCAGGGCACCGACATTCATTCCCTAAAGGAGCAGGTTTCATGTAAAGCTTCCGTTTATTCCCTCATTCAGAATTGGGATGATATCCAAGTGGACCTTGAGGGCCTATGGAGACGGCTAGACCAGCAGGCCCTCCACAACTATGTGGAAACTGAGATCTTGGAGCCAGTGCCCATCCCTGGTGTTAACATCCTTTCCAATCCTCTTGTAACTAACTTTAAACCTAGTTTTAAATAAAGGCTCACCCCTGGCCAGAAGAGCTTTGTTTCTTCTTGTATGCATATGAGAGCTCCATGGAGGAGGCCACTGACCAGCAGAAGATAAAGAATATCCATATCCGGCCTAGATAGCGTTTCCCAGGAGATCATGACCCCCCATTTGAAGGAGTGCATCACCTGGGAACAGGTCCGTACAGCCTTAATCCAAGAGTTTGGCAGCAATCAGACCCTGGCCAACCAAAAAAGACATTTGTTAATATCTGACTGAATAAAGGAGAAAGCCCCATGGATTTTGCCAGCCATTTTTATGCACAAGCACAACACTTAGTCACTACAAATCGTATCACCCTGGATGATGCTATTACCACTGTCATTTCTGCGTTGGGATCCTACCCTGAGGTTAAAATGCATATGATGGGCAGAAGAATGGGTTTACCTGTATCTGGGAGATCAAGGAAGCACTTTTTGAGATCCCTGCGTCGACTCTACACTTAAGGCTAAATTTACAGGCCCTTTTGTTCTAGAGTCCATGTGGTTAAAAACTAGAAAAATCATTGACCTCAATGCACTTATTGTAACGGTTTCAGACACAGTGCTAAAACTTGTGAGGACCAACTTGCTGAGGAGGTGGGAAAAGGGCCATCAGCTTGAAGGACGAGGCGCTCCATGCTGACATTCCTACCCAGCCTCAATAATTCTCCATAACCGTGAACAAACTGGGATCTATTGTACCTGGAGAAGAAGTTTCAGTATCAAATGATAATAAAGAAATTGATAATGCTTACTCTTCTTCCAATGACTCTCCCATGTTCCTCATGCTGCCACCCTAGTTAAGAAGTCTATTTACCCAGGTCACAGTTCGAGTTCATTAAATTCCAATTCTTTCCATAGTTGACAGTGGTTCCCCCATGAACGTCATATCATCCAAGCTAATGAAGTGCGTCAAGATCGCTCCAGATTTTCCACATTATATGGAGTATGGCACGGCTGGCCCACAATTTATCCAAGCTATAGGGGCTTATTCCTCTCTACTGTTACAGTTTTAAAAGCTTGCTGTAAACGCTCCCGTTGTCACGCTGGATAACCCTAGCTATGATCTGCTCCTTGGGACTCAGTTCCTTCAAGACTATTCAGCAGTACTCCATTATGATGGCTTCTTTCTATCCCTACTAGGGCATCAGGTCTCTCTGATCTTTGATATCTCTCATGATTATAAAACCGAGGTCAAAGCCTGAGCCTGTCTAATGGAGAGTGAAGGCTGAATCAATAAGCTTGAATATCACATTAGGGGCTCCTGAGTACGATTGCCCCCTCCTGATGTTGGTGGGCAAGAGGGCATGTCGATCTACTTACCTAGGGAAACTACAATACCTCCGAAGTCCCAAGTCATTTCTGACACCTGGGTCCATGTCAACATCCACTCGGGATACCTATTGGAAATCTGAGGCCTAGACAACCTGTCCATGAAAGAGGTGCTAACCTGTCTGAAGATCCTAGATTCAGCTTATGATGGATCTATATCAGTGTTGTTAGCCAACATTACTAAAAACCCAAAATAGTAGGCTCAAACAGTTCCGTTTCCTATGTCCACCTTCTACCAGTAGAGGCTATTGCTGATGTTCAAATCTTTAGGGTCTTAAAGGATTTCACCTTATAGACACCTCCATCAGTCAGCCTGGTCAACACCAATATTAGCAAGGACCTCTTGGATGACCAACAACGTAAGGTTCAATAGTTGTTGGAAGAATACTTGGATCTATTCTCAACGCTGACCTATGACTTTGGAAGAATGATTGGAGTCCTACATCATGTAGAAACTGGGGACGCTCCTTCTTTACAGTCCTGACTTTACTAAAAAAGCAAGGTTGAGGAGGCCCAGGTGACAGTGGAACTTAAACAACTACTTGAGGCCAGACTCCTGGTACCATCGCGCAGCCCTAGGGCCTCTCCTCTTCTGCTGGTTCAGAAGAAGGACGGCAGCCATTGGGTGGTGATGGACTACTGGTGACTCAACTCCATCACCAAGAAGAACAGTTATCCTCTGCCCCAAATTAATTATTCCCTCCATCTGCTTGCCAGATCTCAGTACTTTTCTTCCATGGACCTTGATAGAGGATATTACCAAGTTGTTCTCGCCCCAAAGATCAAGCCAAGCACGCTCTCATAGCTAATGAAGGACTATTTGAGCCCACAAGGATGCCCCAGGGCCTTTATAACGCCACGGCCACTTTCCAACATGCCATGGATGGTATCCTTGGGGACTTGAAACTTTCATGGATCCTCGCCTAATTAAATGATATTACTGTTTTCTCATGAACCTTTATTGGTCACATTGAGCATCTCAGGGAAGTCTTCAATCAGCTTCAAAAGGCTTCTATAAAGCTTAAACCTTTATAGTTCTCTTTCTTCCAATCAGAAATGGAGTTCCTGGGATACAAAGTTTCCAATAATGGAATCCAGCCTATACTGGACAAGGTAGACGCCATAGAGAAAATGGCATGCCCCCCAAAATTTAAGGGATATCCAGGTATTCCTAGGCATGATGGACTATTATTCACAGTCTATCCCCCAGTTTGCCAACCTAGCTGAGCCATTATTCTACCTTTTGTAGAAAAAATGTGCCATTTGAGTGGCAGCCTGAACAAGAACAGACTTTTTATTCTTGAGAACCGCTCTATGTACTAAACCCATTCTAGTCCAACCATGCTTTGACCAACCCTTCTTGTTATTTATGGATGCAAGTGATGTTGCCGTTGGGGCTATCCTAGCCCAACATGATGAAAACCAAGTTGACCACCCCATGACCTATTTTTAGTAAGACACTGAGTAAAGCTGAATGGAACTACAGCGTTATCAAGAGGGAGTGCCTGGATGTCTAGCTAGCCATCAAACATTTTTGGCCTTATCTCTATGGTACTCACTTTACCATTGTTACAGACCACTCCTCAATCTGGTGGCTCCAGAAAATGAAGGACCCAGATGGCTGATTAGCCAGGTGGGCTTTACAACTACAGAGCTATGATTTCACCATTGTCCATCGTGCAGGCGCAATTCACCAAAATTATGACAGCCTCTCCAGGATGCCAGTGCTAGCAGCTTTGACCCCTGAGTAGGACCGGCTGTACAATATAATAGGTCGACCTGAGCAATGGGAATTGGAAACTCCTGAGGTCCAAGATGAACTCTAAAGGATGACTCAAGACACTCAAATTAAGGATGGGATGCTCTACATGAAGGTCAATAAGAAGTAGCTCCCTTATGTCCGCCCCTCTTCCCAAATTGATGTTTTTTAGAAGGCCATTCTACTGTGGGGCACTGGGAAGTTAATAAGACTCATGAATGGCTGAAGTCATGACGTTACTGGGACCAAATGATGGAAACCATCCAAGGGGTCTTGGAGGCGTGTATGCCTTGCTGATCTCAATACCAAGCCAATCCTTAATTCCAACACTCAGTTGTCGCCTCAACTGGGCCCTCAATGTTGTTAGCATTGATGTGGTGGGCCCTCTTCCCAATGGGTTGCATGGCCATAAGTATATTATCCTAGCCGTGGACCACTTAACCAAGTGGGTTGAAGTGATTTCAGTCCCGGCTTCCACTGCCAAAGCCACATCTCTTTTCCTTGTTCAATCTGTTTTTAACATCATGGGTGCCCCAAAACCTTACTTTCAGATAACGGGTTGAATTTCACTTCACAGGTAATACAAGAGCTTACATCACTATTCAGCACTAACCAGAGTTTTGATGCCCCTTACCACCCATCAACTAAAGGAGCGGTAGAACGCGCTAATGTAAATCTTATTTCCATTTTATGAAAGTTGGCCGCCTCAGATCCTGCCCTTTGGAACCACTACCTACCCAACGCTTTGCTTGCCTACATGGTAAGCTACCACTTAGTCATCAAGATGTCCCCATTTGAACCCTATATGGGCGTGCACCTTGGCTACCAAGTAGCATTTAGCCATTGCTCGAGACCTCCACACCTGAGAACTCTGAATTAACTATGAGGGCCTTAGCCAAAGAAATTGTCCAGCTTCAAGCCCTAGCCACACAAGGTATTGTCACCACAATAGGAAGAGAGACATCCCTATTTAATCTCGGCTGGCCCGCCTTACCAACATTTCCAATTAGGTGACATTGTTCTCTTCTATCACCATTGACCTGGAGGCTGACAGAATAAGCTAGACGTTCTTTAGTCTGGACCCTATAAAGTCATTCATAAGGTTAAGTCAGAGTACTCCATTGCTGATGTCAACCAAGGGACCATGGTCAACTAGGTGCATGGCTGGTTCCTTTGGCCTTATACCCCCTCCGACAAGATCTTGAGGGGGGCATTGTCAGGATTCAAGATAAAGAATAAATAAAATTCCACAATTCAGAATTGAGCAATAACAAATTGACTCTCAAACCTATTCAAATGGAGACAACTTCAGGATTCTCATCCCCAATTCCTGATTCACGTGGGGCAGAGTTTCCACCAATCCAGCCATATGGGCGGCAAAATATATTGAGGGCGCTCATCAGGCGGTCAATCAAAAAGGCCATGAAATATTCTGAATGGATGGGGCCACATAGATCCTTGAGGCACCGTGTCCCCTCGCACTCTATAAATATGGATACCTTTTACCTTAATGAAACATTCAGTATTATTAACATCTTTCCATCTCCTTCTCAACCCTTTCTTCAAATTTTCAGATTTGAGCCCACCTTCAGACCTCAGCAACATTCTAAAGAACTGTATCGCCGGCGGCCAAATTGGAGGATTATGTGAATTCTGATGTTTAACGTAGGATTGATCAAGCCATTAAAGTCAACCGTGGTGTCCTCAATGTTGCTAGTGCTCAGGCAAGCGGAGAGTTATGGCCATGCATGGACTAATGGAGTATGAATGCGGTCACAAAGCTGGACCCAAACCCAATGCCATTAATGGATGATATCCTGCCAATGGTTACAGGGTGCAACATCTTCACCAAGCTTTATCTGTCAGATGCATTTAATCAGGTACCCATGAGGCCATAGTACCAGAAGTACACAGCGTTCAAATGCCACCTTGGAATATTTTAATACCGAGTTATGCCATTTGGGATGCATAATGTCCTGGCAGTGTTCCAAAGCATGATTGACCAGGTACTTAAATGGATGATTAGCCGGTGTTTTATCACTTATATGGATGACATTCTTGTGTTTTCACATATCAAGGAGGCAAATGTACATGATGTGAGGTAGGTCTTGGAGGCATTGGCTGAGGCAGTCTTACAGCTAGAGCCTTTAAAGTGTGAGTTTAACCAGGAGTCAGTTATGTTCCTGGGGAATGTTGTGTTTGGGAAAGGCCTAGGAGTATGACCATAAAAGATACAGGCGGTGCGCTCATGAAAGGCACAAACGGATCAGACAGGCATAAGAAGTTCTCTGGGGATGGTGAATTTCCTCCAGCGGTTCATCAAGAATCTATCAAATTTGGCCTTGCAACTTACACAATTAGCGCAAGATGTGCCATTTGTATGGGGGAAGGAGAGGAGCGATATTTAACCTACTGACAGAGAATCTAATTTTGGCGCCAGTCCTTGCCCATCCAGATCCTGAGAAACCTTTTGTGGTTGAGACGGACGCCTCAAATTTTGTTGTGGAAGCAGTACTCTCACAGAGGGGGAGGATGGGTTAGAGCAACCAGAGGGTTATTTCATCCAAAAAATGATTCCAGAAGAAACAAACTATCTGATATATGACAAGGAGCTACGGGCGGTGGTTGCGCCACTGCAGGAGTGGCAGCACCACTTGTTGTATGCCCGTCATCCTTTTGTAGTTTGAACAGACCATTGGGCACTGGAGTATTACTGGGATCCTAGGAAAATGAATCAGCACCAAACCCAGTGGCATGTGAAGCTGATTCAGTATGATTTTTGAGTAGAGTACCATCTGGGAGCTGTCAATACCATAGAATATTGATTGAGCCAGGATGCGGGGCTAGCATATGAGAAGGCCAGTTGGAGGAGTATAACACAGAAACCTTGTTCCAGTAAGACCAATTTGCCTTGATGTAGAGCGAGGAGGATGAACTGGATGGGAAGATCTGATGGAAGCAAAGGATGTCAGCATTCATTAATCAGTTATGGGCAGAAATGGCAGTGGGCCAACAGCACAGCCATCAACAAACATATGAGAAGAAAGATTGTATTCTATACCATAACTTGTAAGTATGGGTTCCAAATCCAACACTACAGTGGGAAGTGCTGCAGGATTTGCATGACCACCCATTAGTGGGACATCCTGGGGTCAAAAGATGGTCAAACTGGTGCTGCGTGAGTATTCATGGGCTGGACTGCGGAAGGATATCACAAAATATGTGGTGGAGTTCTTTTTTTAGTACTAAATGGTATGTGGTAGAGTTCTTAGTTTGTGCATGTTCAAAACCTTTGCGGAGGCGCCTGTGGGTAAGTTAGTCCCACTCCAGATTCTGAGCTGGCCGTGAGGGTCAGTTAAAGTGGATTTCATTATGGGGTTACCCAAGATATAGGGGAAGGATGCATTAATGGTTGTTGTTAATTGGATGACTAAATATGCCAAGTTTTTCCCATGTACCTCAAAGTTCTCATCCAAAGACACTGCAAAGGTTTTCATCAATGTTATAATTTCCCATCATGGCCTTCCGGCAGAAATCATTTCAGATTGTGGACCCAAAAACTTATATCAAATTTTGGTCAAATTTGCTCAACAACTTGAAGATTCGCCCATGTAGGGCTTCAGCATATCATCCCCAATCTGATGGACAGACAGAGAGGGTAAACTAAATATTATAACAATACCTTCAATTCTATGTTTCAGATTGTCAAGATTATTGGGTTACCTGGATCAGCCTGGCTCAGTTTGCCTATCATAACCATTACCAGTTATCAATGAGGATGAAGCCATTCTTTGTGAACCATGGATTAAAACCAGCAGTGGATGGGGGTCAGGTGGCGTCATATGCCATAGGCAGATGAGTTATCTTACAAAATGACAGACAATGTGAGGAAGTTACAAAACAACCTGGAGCGCGCCACAGAATGGCAGAAGCAGTATGCAAATTGACAGTTAGCGCCAAACCCACTGTTTGCCCCAGAATATTGGGTGTTAATGGTGGCAAAAAATTTTGCGGTACTGGTGAAGAGCTGAAGGCTTGGTCCAAAGTTCTTGGAGCTTATAAAGTAATTTTGGGTTATCAACAAGGTCACATTTAAAGTGGACCTTCCAGAAAGGTCAAAGGCCCATCCAGTTATCCATGGCTCACAGCTTCAGGGATTCCAGGGGCAGGGACCAGAGTGGCCTGGGCCATTGTGTTTATGAGAGAAGGACAACCAGGAATATGAGGTTGAGCAAATCCTGAATTAGTGATGGGTGAGGGGTTGGCGGCAATTCCTGGTAAAGTGGAGAGGATATCCAGTGGAGGAAGTGACCTGAAAGACACCAGAGGAGTGTTCACGCTGTCCAGAGAAGATCTGAGAGTTTTGGATTTGCAGGGGGTGATGTGATGGATCAGGGCCATCCTGATTCACACATTGACCTAATTAATATAGTTTTGGATTCATCTGCAAATTTGGAGGCCAAGTTTAAAGGGTTGGCCCAGTTGGAAAAACAATTTGAGATGGAAAGTGTAGGCAAGTATTTGGGGTTTTGATAATGAGGGCTGTTCAGAATATCAAATGACTGGTATCTCAAATCCTCCAAATTTCCATAATTTGGAAGGTGAGGCTTTGAGTTTTTAAAAGCCCAAGGGGCTCCTTGTGCAGGCAATTATTGCGGGATGAAGGCTTGTGGTACTCCCCCCCACCACAATAGGTCAGCGCGAATCTAAGCATCACAGATGCAAAGCTCTCATGAGCTTTGATTTGGTAGTCACTCAAAAGCCTAATTTAGGATTATAATTATTTAAATTATCACAAATGCTTTAAAATGAGGAAACGGCAACTGAAGATACAGTTTTGTTTTCTCAGAAAATCATAATAAAGTTCCAAATATATTGCTGGCCTAAAAATCAAGTTTAAAGTTTATTTTAAAGAAAATATTATTTAAATCAACCAGAATGATGAGCTCAACCAGCAAGATAGGCCAAGCGTTGGCTTCATTCTCAGTTTTGTCATGGAGCCAGACTATGATGTTTGCATGCAGTATGCTGAAACCTTAATCTGCAAATACATTGTAAACTTTGGTAATGGCATGTGGGTTTGGGGTGGTTCTTTTGGAATGTCAGTCATATGGTTGGTGACATGGCTTGTACTTCCCAACTCCTTTGTCACCTATTGGCGCAAAAACCTGCATGTTACAGGTATTTGGCAAAACCTTACACTCAGTTTCTTCCTACCAAATGAAAAGGGTAAGTCTATGACTACTAAAAGATGACAGTCCAACAACTTGAACAAGGGAAAATAAATAACATTTTATCAAATGGCTGATAATAGATGAAATATCTATAGCTTTTTATGAGGATCTACATATGCTACACCTGAGACTGCAAGGATTAAAAATCAATAACATGTTATTTGGTGGGGTGAATAATTCTGTTAAAGTGATATTATACAATTACCCTTTTTTAAAAGATCACAGGTGTTATGACAATTATCATAGTCTACAAAAGAAATACATCTATGGCATCAGTTAACTTTCTATAAATAAACTATTTTTTGAGACAGAAGAACAGTGTTGAGTTCAAAATTTGTAGAAAAAACTGCAATTTGGCAAACTAACCACCTAAATATAATTGTTGTGCAAGGAGAGAAGAGTTTCATTAACAGGAGAAATCACAGATGGTGCTTTGGGTAGAATTTATTAAATAATCAGCTGGTCAACAGATACAGCTTGAAAATGATTAATATCATTGTTGAATCTTAATATATTTATATTAGGAATGCAGTCAATGAATCTTGTGAGCCTGAAACATATGGAAGAAAACACCAACAACATAATTCCAGAAGATTTAAATAAGTTCAGAGGACTTCTATATACAATAAAGCTAGCCAAAGGGTTATATATGATGCTTAGATACAATATCTTAATTTCAGATAGGCTTATTAATGGTGTAATAGAAGTGGTTGAGCGGTTTAAGTGGCCAGCACTGAGAAAAGACTAATTAGAAGCAAGAGAATTACTAGAAGTGGTGTCATTAAAGTTTGATGATGATACTTTAGGAGCTCAGATAAAAGATACTAATAGCTTAGTTGCAGTTGCTCCCAACATTACAACATACCAAGCAACAAAAGGATATGGATAAGTTGAGTACAAAATGCTCCCCACAATCCTAAGTTGTGTGGTGACAGTCCATCATTTGCAAGCCGTCACAATGCATAAGACTGTTATTGACCTTGGCAAAAAAATCTTTGCCAAAGGCCAAGCTTATGTAGCCCTCAATAGATTGAAAACTTTGGATGGCTTAGCAATATCTGATTTATACATCAATAAATTATTAAATGATCCCCATAATGCAAAAGCGCTTAAAGAAATGCAAAGATTGAAAAGTTGCCATGTAGAGATGACATTTAATATTATACTTGTCATATCATGTTCCTACATTTGGCAGGGCAGTTGGGTAGAAGCCAGGTGGAACTCAAAGTGTAGCCACCTCCATATGGTGAGTTCTGGGTTATTTTTTGAATATAAAAATAAAATTATATATTATATATTAGCCATGTCCATAAGCATTATTAACGTTCAATTATGTCCAAGTTTATATATATGTAATTCAGACAGGTATCAGAGTAGGCAATGGCCAAAAAGTATGTAAAAATGTCTAGAAAAACTAATTTTCTGGTAAGATACTGTATCAATCCTTACAAAATTGAAATGGGACCACAATGGGATCATACTCTGTCATTAAAAAAAGTTCATTTAAATCAGTTTAGTTTCAGAGTAATATGCAAACAAACAGAAAAATTAACAGGTTAAATTACCCTCCTATTTTTTCCAAGTCGGTTAAAAAGTAAACTGATTTCTTTAGAAATCATCTGTTAAGTGGGGAGGATACCCCAGTAGTAGAATACAAGTTCTCACTGGCACAGCCTCCATTTGGCCACCAGCTATGCTGGTAACCTCTTTCCGGTATCTGTGCCTTATATTTAATTTATACTCAATTAAACTTATTATCACTTTTATAATAAATATATAGATAGTTATATAATGGTAAAGCCTTAGCTACTTAGGAATTACACTTGTATATTAAGTAATTTTCTTGCATGAACTTATCTTATAAAAGGTTAGTGATTACATCTGATAGTTAAGCTTATTCACTTATTTGAGGCAAGCTGACCAGGGGACGGACATTACCAAAACTAAAAATATACTAAAAAACTAACGTAACTACTTGGTTCAAACAAAACGCCCTAATGAGCGGATTGAGTGAAACTCTTCAAAAACTGACCAACCAAGTGGGTAGTGGAAGCCGCTTATCCCTCCATAGCGGAAGGGGAGGGGGGTCAGGGGGCTCATCTTTGGCAGCCTCTTCAGCAGCAGCTTCTTCCTCCCATAGTAGAGTGCGTGTCATGGCCATCAGTGATGGCGTTGGGGCATATGCGGTATGTGGTTCAATATCACTGATGATTGGGATTTCATAGAAATTGCCAGCTAGATAAATGGCACTGAGATATGCAGTTAAAGCTTTTTCAGCTTTGATTTGGGCGTCTAGGAGTTTAACAAAAGTGACAATGTTGTTTCAGGTTATTTTTGCTTTTGGATTCCGTGCTATAGTTGCCACGTTCTGGATAGCATCATTTAAATTTTTGTTATACTGGTTCACCAATATTTTACTTTTTAGAATTAAGGTTGCGGGAATAACAGGAGGTGGAATTCCTCCTTTGAGTATCACTACTGATTTAGCGACATCTTTATGCAGGGGATGACAATCTGGTGTTGCAGATGCTTTGACTGCAAGCTGGCGATTACTGCAAAACAATTCAGCGTTTGGCTGTGGGGTATAAAGTTGAGGGGGGTATTTGGCATCCCATTCTGCATTAACAAACCGCTCAATTTGCATAGATGGTTCTTCAATAAACTTACCTGATTTGTCAATTTCAGCCAATAATTCCCATGGGTTTTGGTTGAATTGAATTGGGGAATCAGCGTACAGTTGAGGTTTGGTTGATTCATTTGAGGAAGCATGGTATCAAACTGGGATCCAATCCAATGCTTGATTGGATGAATTATTTATGGCATTGGGGTGAGGAGGAGGCTGATTGGTGGCTGCAGGTGCAGCTGCAGCCACAGGCTTTGGAGGTGGAGGAGGTAGGATTGTGCTTATATCAGAAATTGTACAGGGTGGGCAGTGAATTGGAGGTCAGCGGATGAGTTGTCCAATATGCCAGAAGTGGTTGAGGAGGGGCACTTGCGTTTTGAGTGGTCTAACTCAAAGCATGATGGATAGATCATCCACCCACCCTCAACGCGGGCCCAAAACAGATGGTCATGCGCCGAGGGAATAATGGTGCATGGTGGAATTGCCACTGCAATTTTATTAAATTCAGGGCTTATTGTGGCATATGCCCGAGGCCCAGAAATTCGTGTGGCCCCATTTGGGACCACAAATTGTAAGATGGGGTTGGAGCCATAGGCTGCCAAACCATCCATCAGCTCCTGGTGGAGCACTTCAGGGGGAGGTGGGTGGGCAGGCCAGCAAAATGGACCACCAAAGAGGTGTCCGTTGGGAGCCAAGTCTGAGTTGTGGGGAGAGGGGCGCCATGGAATACCAGGGGCACAGTTGCTGCAGTGGCAGCGTCAGCTTCGCAGGTGAAGCCAATGTCAAAATACCTCTTGTAGGGGCGGAAATCAATAAATCTGGCGGGTGTCATCACCAACTGTGCCATTTTGATAATGGCTTGGTCATGGTATAAGAATAGTTTCCTATATTCAACCCTTAGGCCATAGTGCATGTTGCTCCAGGGGAGCACTAAGGGCAGCGAGGTACCTCTTGGGTATGAGAAAGGTGGGCGTCTAGGTCCTTGGGCAGAACGAATCATCCCATAGGTTTGGAATGACTGGGTGAACCAGTCCTAGCGCGGTTTCCTGCCGGACAGAAAACAGTGGGGGGAGTTTCGCCGCTGCCCCACGCTGGAGCAGCCAGCAGAGAATCTGAGAACATTGGAGAGAAACTACTATGGGCGAATTCAATTTGTCTTATAAATTCATGTAATTTTGCTCAGAAAGTTACGCTGAGTGAAAAGAGAGTTACTCTGATAGTCAAGTTTAATTTTCCTAATTTTATTAAATAATTATAATATATCTCTATCTAAATTTACTAAGAATCTATAGACTCTTATTAATAGCTACAAGTATAAAATTATATTTTATTAATTAACTATCAGAAGGATAGGGAAGCAGCTTTTTGGATCTCTTTCTGCTAAGCATCACTTTTCGAAAATCAATTCAGCCTGAAATTTAGCTCCACTAAAGAGATTTACGAAAACTATTAGCAAATATGGCGGGAAACCCCGCAAAAGAACCCGCAGGCTATGCCAAACGAGCCAGCACCACCCCCAAATGAAGCAACCCTCGGTTACCCACCTCAGGGTCAACCAGAATCACCCGCTCTCAAGCAGCAGCCATGAAAGCAGGCACCACCCCCCCAACCTGGAGCTACTCCAACTGGCGCCAGTTCACCTGATCGCACTTCTGCAACCTGCACGCCTAACAGCTCTGTGTGTGCTGCCTCCCACCAACCCGCTGGGCCCCCTCCAACCAAGGAGGCCATCACCCACGCTGTTTTAATGGCGTCTGCTCAGTTGAATGCAACTCAGCCCACTCAGACAGTCACCTCCCCCATTGG